>JAOANK020772263.1:0-10849 GCA_026257165.2 Telfairia occidentalis | reverse complement strand
AAAGGTAAAAGAATCAACTACTTATAATCAATATAAAAAAAGTCAATCATTGATATTTAGATCATTTACAACTAGTGGAATTGTACATGTTATACAACTGTGACCAATATGAGGACAAGAATATTCTTAAGTTGATATCACTAATAGATATGATAGACTTGTATCACATAGTTATAGACAGTCTATTAGTGATATACTTAAATCACAACGTAAAAAAGTACTTCCTTGATTAGCAAAAATAGATTTCTTACCTTCACCACTTGATTTTTTTTTTTATGCTTTCTAAGATCATGTCCATTTTTTGTTTGATTCTCCATTCAAGCTAAAAAAATTTAAAATACATGACAATGTAGTCAATATAATATATAGTCTGTCATTGATATATAGAAGTTATCGTTGATAGACTAAATTTATGGTTTATTTAAGTGTATTAGCGAATCCAATCTATAGACTATAAATGAAAAAAAACAAAAAATGACCTTTAAACTAACAAGTCATAACATACCAAAAAAAAAAACTTATAAATTACAACTTATATAGTAACAATTAGGAAGTTTAAAAAAATAATAATAATAATTTAAAAAAAAAACTTAAATGAAGAAACATAACATCTAAATCAAAAGTTATAGACTAACAAATCAAAACATATAAACAAGAAGCCAAATTATAACAAGGAGTTATAAGATTTGAAAGCGAAAAAACACTACACAAACTATAAGAATTTCAAAACTTAAGTGATAGAATTCAGTCAATCAGCAATAGACTTGTATCTCTGATAGACTTAAATCGTAACATAATATATAATTTATCATTGATAGAAGCCCATCGTTGATAGACTAAATTTATCCTGTTATTTAAGTCTAACAGTGATACCTGTCTATCATTGACAGACTAAAACAATAGGGCAATTTTTTCACCATATTTGCAAATTTTTTTTGTTTTTTTGGCTATAAACGCTCTTGTTTTATGCCTAATTACTATAATTGCTATCAACCCTTAATTTAACAATTGTATCGAACACATATTCTATTCATGAAATCTTACAATATTCCTAAGGACCCAACATATTCTTCAGTCAATGCCTCCAACAATCAACATGCTTATACATATGGCATTCAATCTAATATTTTGATCAAACAAAAGGAACATAAGATCGTACAAGTCATGCTCATTGTCAATATACAACACATTACACAGTCAAATATTTTTATATGGCAATTATCCTATAATTTATCTAACGTAACCCGAAGGCTTATTTGTAAGCAGAGCCACTTACTTGATTTCCTAAAAAGGGTTTCTAAAATAACCCTCGCTAGGCTGGTGTATTCTCCTCAGTCGATTTCCTAAATAATCAGCAAAAGTTGTTAATGTCAGTGAATAATCCCGAATTTAGGCTTTAACGCTCAATTGGCTAGAATTTTGAAAAGGGGTTATACCAACCTATTGTACAGCACGTCGCACTACACTGCCCACGCGGCGCCGTAGGTGAGGATTTTTTTTCTTCCTATTTCGCGTAGCCCAATCGTCGATCTACTCAATGGGCTTGGTCACGTACCTAATTCTCTCTCAAAATGCCTTACGCACTATGAAAGGTCATGATTTGAAGGCCTTCATGAGTCGTTTGTCGCCGTATGTCGGAGCTATCTACTGTCGTTGCTCGCAGTGGTTCTGCATGCTGATTCTGACAAGAGTGGTACCACAACCACCACCACCACAGAGACCAATGGACCCAACCAATGGGTTCTCGTATGAGAGAGAGAGAAAGACAACTTCTCTTGTTGTTTCTATCGTAGTGGGCGGTTCCATTGTCATCTAGAGGAGGAGAGGAGGGAGTGTGCATGAAGGGGACATGAAGAGAGAGAGTGTTTGGTTCTTTCCAACAAGAATGATGGAGGATAGGTTCTTTTTCTTTTTAAAGAGTACATCTCAAAACCTAATTCTTATCCCCTTTCTTTTATTTTCAACCATGTCATTCCCCTTGTTTTATCTTATTTTATCCCTTATCTTTTTAAAAATTAAGACTTCAATTATCTTCCTAATTCATTTCCAATATCCTCTTTCAAAACAAAATAAATAAATAAATAAACTTCCAATAACATATTAGCTCCCAAAAAATTTACTTAATTAACTCAATAGTTCTCAATCACTTAATATAATTAATTTTAAATAATCTTCATAAATGGTAAAATTAAATAACGAGGCATTACAAATCGTCTTACCATCCTCCTATGACTTTAAATATGCTTTGCAAAGTAAGTGTGAAACAATAATTGATTTTGAAGTTAATAACTTTCATATTTGTGTCCATTTTTTGGATATGAAAAAAGGAGGAATTTCAAGAGACGAGATACAATCAAATGGAGATAGTTGTATGGAAAAATATAAGTATCTCCATGTTAGGAAAATTGAGACCAAGTTCGTGGGAAAGGAGATTCCTAACCTATCCTCAAGAATTTTACCTTGAGTTTGATCCAAGAACGAGGATTCATTTCCGAGTGCTTGCAAGGATGCATGAGGATGATTACAAGATTGGCCTTCAAGTTAAGTATAATATTGTTTGCTTGTTGTTATTACTCATTATGTTTCTCTTTTGTGTAGGTAAACATGAAAGAGTGGATTCTAAAAGAACCAAAGAGAAGAACAAACTCAAGCACTACTATCATGGCCACAAGGTGTTGTGTGGGAGAAAACATGTACCAAGTACCAAAGGGAAGCCAATGAGTTCAAAGCATAGGATCAAAAGTCAAGTCAATGGGTTCAGAAACACTTTTTGAGGGAGAAAGGAGTTCCAAAAGGACAAAATAAAATGAGACAAAAGAGGGCACTACCATCCTTAGACTTCAAAGTTGCTTTGCAAGGTGAGTATAGTACATTTGATTGTTACAAAATTACTAACTTGCCTCGTTTATGTGTAGGTTCAAGTTTAGATTCAAAGACGAATCTTCTTCAAGGAGGAGATGCGGTGATAATGATAGCCCTCGAGTTCATCGAGTCAGACCAAGGCCAAGAGGAGATGTTGGAGACAAGCTCAAGCAACATTGAGGGATAAGAAAGCTCAAACAAAGGAAAAATAATTCTAATTTTTTCTTTAGAAATGCCCGAGCAATGCCTAGGCGCCTGAAGACAACACACCAGCGCAAAGCCCATCGCTAACCTCACAATCGTCTGCCCGCCCTCCCATGCGAACCTCACAATTCTGTGTGTCGCTCCTATGATATGTTGAAGTGCCCCTGCCTCATACGCCCCCTATCGCACGCTTGCATGCCACACCTATCTACATGGAGAACCTCATAAACACCCCCGCACACACGTGCTTGTGCCCCCAATGCGTGATACCTGCAACTTGTCGCCAAGTTGAATCCATTTACGGAATGCCTTATTTGGACTTCATTTGTTTTGGAAATAATTCTAGAAGCTTTAGGACTTTATTTAATTCTTTAGGATATTATTTTATCTTGTTGAAAATTCTTCTGGAAGCTCAAGATTTTATTTTGTTAAAATAAAATCTCTTTAAATTTTATTTACTGAAATAAAATTCCTTTGAATTTTATTTTGTTTTCTAGATTAGGAAAATAAGTTATTTTATTCCTAATTTCTTTGGGATTTTATTTAGTTTGCAAATTAGGAATAGTTTAGATTTTATTAGCTTTTCTATAAAATGTCAAGCACCCTATGTATTTCGATGGCTAAGAATTTTTGAATTGAATGAAAATTTTGAATTCCTTTTCAAAAAGAATTGTTGAGTTGCGAAAGCAATTGAATCCTACCCATCTTCTCTTGAGCAGTGGTTCAGAGGAGTAGAAAAGCATTCAAGTTTGCTTGGTCAGTAAAATTGTGGAGTGTTTCTTTGAAGAGTGAAGAGGCATGTGAATAGTAAATGTGCATTCAAGTCCCTTCCCTCCTTGTCTTGACTACTAGGTAAACCGATTCTAACCTTGACTTTGGGTTTGTTAAACTGACTTCAGGTTTTAGTGTCTTTGTTGTCTAGGGATTCGAATAACCAAGGGGTTCCTAGCATCGAGTCCACTAAGGTTCTTGTGAAGTGTGTCTTGGATTGAATTTTAGTACCTTGGTCATGGAGGCTTGCTTGGCTAATCGCTTACAAGGATCTTTTCTTGCATCATAGTTCATATTAGATATATCTTTGATTTGGTATATGATTGATATACTCCATGTTAGGTATACCAACGATATATGTATATCATTAATATAGTTCATATTAGGTATGTCACCGATATACCTGTATCATTGATATGAAAATAAGCAGGGCAAGATTGAAATGACCAAAATATAAAAATCATATTTAAATTTTGTTTTCCATATTTGTAAAACTTAAAAATGTAACTTTATTTACAAATATAGAAAATGTTTTTGCTACCTATTATAAATTCTCAATTTAAGGCTTTTTTAGAACTTATTAGATAAAGAATATGTCATTCTTCATGTTTCCACAAAGTGCCCACTAATCATAGATCTGAGAAAGAGTCTAGCTACATGGTTGCTATTACAAACGAAGTAATTTTGATCTATTTTTATTGAGTCTTAAATATATGTCTAATAAGATGAATAATCCATTCTTAATGCATATTTATTACAAATTAACCATAATTTCATAGTGGAAAAGTTGATTATATTTTTGTTATGGGTGAAAATACCACCCCTCGAGTACATATGAATCCTCATTGTCAAATTCCGGTGCAAAGACCACAACAGATCACCAAACAAGCTAGACACTAAGGGACAAGGAAGAGAAACAAGGCCAAGTCAGCTCATGGAGCTCATCCTTATGGGTTTGCCCTTTTAATAGACCGAGCCAACCCTATTGAGGTTGGTTCTTTGGTCAGCTGAGTTGTGATCCATTGAATGTGAAAAATCTCGAGATTTCTGACATGAATCACGGATAAAGCGATGGAAAATTAGCTGCCCATACAAAACCCTATGTGAAAACCTTTTAGGAGGAGAATCTTTATTTGCAAGGCGTACACAACAAAAAAACTCTACTTTTGACCTAAGCTCTTCACAAACCTAAACTTAATATGAGCAACGAAGTGTGTGTGGCTTACCACCACACCAATGCTTTTATTTTGGCAGGCATATGTTCATTCTCAAAATAATCAAATTTACCGTTGATCCAACTTTTAGTGAACATCAAAGTTTACCGCATCTTAGTGGTCGAAGGTAGCTCGACCGACATCATTTCCATTACAGCATATAAATGCCATGAGTCCTTGATGATGGTTATTGAAGAATAACTTAATGACCTAACTAGTTTTGAAGGTGAACACATCATCCTAAGGGAAGAACTATACTCAAGGGACATTTGGATATTTGACCAGCTGCATGACGAAGATGGTGGATTACAACTCAATCTACAATGCGATATTAGGCCAATTGATTTTTCATATTCTCATAGTAATGCCTTCCATCTACCCCCTAGACATGAAGTTTTCAACACCCCAAGATCTTGGGGTAGTTAGCGGTGAGCATTAAATATCTTAAGAATGTTAATGCGCCACTATGAAGGTTGGCGAAGGCAATGCACACAAATATAAATTAATAAGCAACTTTAATGGCAACCCAAGGCTGCTCAAGTACCGAAGTCAAGGCAACTAAAGATCCTTTTCATAGTACTTAGTCATGAGAGAGAAGAACTTGCTATTAGGTTTTATGTCCTAAAACTCATGGTATATAAATGTTGTCAACATATTCTATTATCAATAAAATGGTTATTGAAGTTATTCAGTTTGTTATTGAATAAATAAATTGTTCAATATAACTCTATAAATCAAATAAACTAAGAACTTATGGCTATAGTATGAATACTTGGACTTTATGCGGAGACATAAAAATGAATCAAGTTTGAGTCAATAGCCAAAATGGTCTATAGTATATGGATTAGGTTGGGTAGGGACACTATAGGACGCGGCCCACTTTGTATATCATACAAACAATGTTATCCTGAATTGTTCATACAGAGACATGAGAGTGGGGGCGTTCTATGCAAAGAGTTTGCATAAGACCGAACCACAAAATAGTCGCTATTTCTTTATAACACCGTTTACTGATAAACACTGACTTATTTCATAATTGATAACCTAGGTAACTTAGATCTTAATCTTGAGCTAACTACGAACTCCTGTTTATTTGGGATTATCCTTAGATCTGCATGGATGAGAGAGGCTCATCATCGCCTGCTCAATAAGTTTCTCATTTCAGGGGTAAGATCGGGTAGATAGTTGGGGACATGTCATGGAAGATGGAATTCACTCCTACTCGACTTTAGGGATAGTAGAGAGGTTGTTCCATTAAGTGTTGATTCCAGGTCTTGAGAAAAGGGCCCCACCCTCTCATTGGTTCGAGAGGGACTCGATTTGGTGGTAGGACCACAAACCAATTGTTCATTAGAGGGTCAGTGGTACTTAAGGAGCAAGAAGTAATCCAAGAGTAAAATTGTAATTTTGACCTAGCTGAGATTACGAACAACTTGTGAAGGGTGGACTTACTAATCATGGTTATATCAAATGGACACAAATATATCTATAGTGAGAAGAGGGCAGCTACGGGCTTTAGTAGAGTGACCTGTTAGGTAACGAATGTTGGTTAGCTAGGTTAAAGAGTTTAACCGGTTAACCTTGGATCGTTGGAGCTCATGATCTATAGGTCAATTAGGTCCCTCGGCTAGCTCACATTAGATAAAACCTTAGAACAGTGTGGTGAATGGATTTAAAATGCTTAAATTTGGTTAAGGGAGTGAACGTTAAATATAATCGATATATTTAACGTCTCAATGTTTAATTGGGAATTAAACATACAAGAAAAGTTGAAAGCAATATTTAAATGAGATTTAACGATCATATTTATGAATAGGGATTCATATTTAGAAAAATTATTTTTTTGAAAACTCGAGATTAGTGTAGTTTTAATATTATTTTAATATTTGATATTAAAATAATATCATTAAATTAAAATTGGTTTTAATTTAAAATTTTATTTTTTATTTTGATTTGATCAAAAAGAAAAAGGAAAAATAAAAGGAAAAATCAAGTTAGTGGAAAAATCCACTAATATGATTTTTCCTTACAAGATTTTGAGGTGTCATCTTCTTGTGTTGCCACAAATCCCACTAAATGCATGAGGTTGAGGTGTCAATCTCTTGTGCATTTGTGACATGCAAAATTACTTTATATATAGAAGAAATGTCAACTTAATTAAGGTTAATTTCATTATTGAATTTTATTTTCATTTTGGTATCCAAAATAGAAGTGTTCTAAGTGTTAAAACACTCTTCTCTCATCCAATTCTCCCTCAATTTCACCTCATTTTGGATCCTACAATCCGTTCTAAGGCCGGAGAATAGTCGAGAAGACTCTCGTGGTAGTCCAGCATCTGTTCGTGATCAAATTCGTGGAGAATCGAAGAAGAACTTGAGCATCAAAGGTTAGTAACCTTACTTTCTATTTTTCCCCTTTTCTTAAGCATGTTTATCCTTTTAATTATCAAATCAGAATGCAATTTTTATCCATTCCGCTATGCATGCAAGTTGTTTAATCCTTCAACAACCTCCTTCATTCTAGGATTTAGTCTCCTTTGATGTTCAATAGACGGACTAAAGGTTTCTTCCATAAGAATTTATGCATAAAAATAGATGAGTTAATACCTTTAAGGTCTCCTATAGACCAACCTAAGGTAGACTTATGCTTACGTAGTACTCTTAATAACCTATCTTCTTCTCCCTGACTCAATTCAATAGAAATAATGAGAAGTCATGTAGATGACTCTTCTAAATAAGCATATCTCAAATGTTCAAGTTATGAATTTAAATCATACACATGTTTTTCATTACTTTTTTTTTTCTTTTCAGAAATAGTTATTGAAGGTGAAGAGGCATGATCATGCTCAATATTACAAATAGGCTCATGTTCTAAATCAATTGCTTCAAATTTATTTTCCACAACAGTTAATTCAACATTTATATCACAATCCTGACAATCTAGCAAACAATCCTCATCAACTTCATCAGTATGATTCCATCCTTCATATTCAACAGTTTTGCCCTCTACTAAGTCTATGAAATTGCATGTATTTACCTCATCAGGATAGGTCATCAATTTGTAAATATTAAAACTTACCTCCTCATCATTGACTCTTAGAGTTAACTTACCTTGCTGAACGTCGATTAAGGCCCTACCTGTAGCAAGGAATGGCCTTCCTAAGATGATTGGGACTTTAGAGTCCTCTTTTATATCTAGGACAACAAAATCTGCTAGAAAGATAAAGTCCTCGACCTTTACCAAAACATTTTCAATTATGCCCTTAGGATATGTCAGTGAGCGATCTGCTAGTTGAAGTGTAATGGTGGTTGGCCGCACCTCTTCGATATCAAGTTTTCTGTACACAAATAAAGGCATCAAGTTAATGGAAGCGCTGAAATCACGCAATGCACGATTAACAATAAAGCCACCTATACAACAAGTAATAGTGAAACTCCCCGGATCTTTTAGCTTTTCTGGTAGCTTTTTTTGTAAAATTTCACTGCACTCCTCTATGAGGTTTATTGTGCCAAACTACGCAAACTTCTTCTTCCTTAACAAAATGTTCTTCATTGACTTCACGTAATTTGGCATTTGCTCCAAAGCGTCTGCAAAAGAAATATTAATGTGAAGTTTTTTAAACATTTCTAAAAATTTAGCAAATTGTTCGTCAAGCTTTTTCTTTTGAAATCTTTGAGGATAAGGGATTTTATTAGGAACTATTTGAACGAGATAAGAAAAACTCCCTGTATTTGATGATGATGGTGCACAGTTCCCTTTTTCCTCAACTCTGTTTTTTTCAGTAGACTGCTCGAATTTCTTCTATGATTCATCAGTTGTTATTTTCTTAGGCTCTCTAGACTTAGCATCTCCCAACTGCTTACCATTTCTCAAGGTGGCTGCCTTGCATTGTTCCTTGGGATTAATCTCCGTATTACTTGGGAACTTTCCTTTATGGAAGGAGTTGAGTGCTGTAGTCATCTGTCCTAACTGGATCTCTATATTCTTGATAATCTTTCCTTGACTATCCACTGAGCTTTCCAAGCTAGCTGTCCTATTCCTGGATTCAGTTATGAATGTGGTCATTAGCTCATCCATTGAGGGTTTTTCTAGCAGCTGGTTGTATGAAGAAGATGATGCAAATCCCGGAAGACCCTGCAAAACATTCTTTGTATTAGCATAAGAAAAATTCTCATGGTTCCTCAAACCTTGATGATAACGTGTTGGTAGCTGGGATTGCTGGTTGGAGTATTGGTTGTCCATCAGACCTCTTCTATACCCTTGATTCCTATTCACATAATTAACTTGTTCTACCTCTGGGTTTTCCCAAGTCAGATGTGTTTGACATGTTGCCATGGCTGTAATAGATTGTGACTTTCCTGGGATAGACAAATTATTGAGAGCATTCGTTAATGAAGCCATTTGTGCTCTTAGAGAATTTACCTCATCAACTTCATGGAGTCCCATAATCCTAGCAATAACCCTATCAGCAGGCCAATGGTAACTCGTGGCAGCCATGTCCTCAATTATTGTGCAGACCAACACAGTTGTCTTTGAAAATAATGAACTACCTATAGTTGCATCCAAGATAGATTAGTAGCACTACTTAGCCCATCATAGAAAAATGCAATTGGCAACCAATCAGGAAAACCATGTTGAGGGAATTTATATAATAGGTCCTTATAGTGCTCCCATGCTTCGAACGCCTGAAAGCGTTGATTTCTACTCTAAGCTTCTGAGTTTTTTATGGTGGGAAAAATTTACTCAAGAATACCTGCACTAACTCATCCCAGGTGGTGATGCTGTCAGCTATAAGTTTTTCCAACCAAATTTTAGCTCGGTCCTACAAAAAGAATAGAAACAACCTCAAACGAATAGCATCAAAAGATACCCTATTAATTTTTACCATGCTACAAATCTCCTGGAAACAGCGGATGTGCTTATGTTGGTCCTCAGTGGCCAAGCCTCTGATTGCTCCCTCATGGGCCATCTGAATCAATTTGTTCTAAGCTCGAAATTGCATGCTACAATTGGTGTTTGTGTGATTCCTGGTTGTGGTATGGGAACAATGGGCTGAAAATAGTCATGAATTTCCCTTTGTTCTGCATGTTGCTCTTCCATGACCATAGGCTTATTCCTGTTTATCCTAAGATTTCTTCTCAAGGTTCTTTCTATTTCAGGATCAAAGGAAACTAAGTTAGCCTCATGATTTCTGCGCATGCACCAAGATAATTAGTGATAATAATTATGGTGAAAAAAAAATAGAATAAAATAAAATACACCCTAGATTAAGATTGTACTAAAATCTTTTGAAAATAAGAAAATTAATTCGCCGATTCCCCGACAGTGGCGCCAAAAACTTGATCGCTATCACTGTGATACCGAAAGTGAACGGGTCAAGTTGTAATATAAAACCCTAAGGCCGAGTATCGTCCTCTGGGAATCGAGTTATAAATTTACTTAGTTTCCAATTAATTATTCCAATTTTACCTTAGGAGTAGGTGAAATTTAGTGATTAAAGTTAAAATAAAAAAAATTACTAAAAACTGCACACTTTAGGGAAAAAAATTTCAAGAGTAAAGAATCCTATGGTGTTGGGTTCTCTTTTTTTTTTAGCAAATTTAACAAATTAAACAATTTTAGGTCTCTTTTAATTACTAAAAACCTAGGCTTAGAAATTCTAACAAACTAAGTCTTTCTTTCTCAATAACACTTAACCTCACATTCAATTAACTATTAACTTTCATGCAATTGTTAAGAAAATATGGCAATTGGATTGATTCTAAAATTTGCCTCAATTTAAACCTATCACTTTCATG
>JAOANK020772160.1:0-10849 GCA_026257165.2 Telfairia occidentalis | reverse complement strand
CAAATCCCCATTGAGGAATGCATTCTTGACATCCAGTTGTTGTAGTTTCCAATCCAAATTTGCAGCAAGGGACAAGAAGACAAGAATTGTATTTAGTTTTGTAACTTATGCAAATGTCTCCTGATAGTCTACCCCAAAAGTCTGAGAGTATCCTTTGGCCACAAACCTTGCTTTATACCTTTTAATAGACTCATTGGACTTATATTTGACAGTAAAGATCCGTCGACATCCCACTGTTTATTTATCTTGAGGGCGATCAAGTATTGTCCACGTATTATTAAGCTTCAAAGTCTTCATTTCATCATCTACCCCATTTTTCCACTTCAGATCACTCATAGCCTCTTGAATGGACTTCGGTACCTCATTGGCTTCCAGATTAAGAGCCAAGGTCTAAGCTGCTGAAGATAAATGACTACAACCAACACACCGAGCAATTGGATGTTGAGTACATGATCTCACACCCTTCTTAAATGCATAGGGAGATCAATATCATTAGTGTTATCTTGAGACACAAAGGTAGATCGTTCAGTGCCTAAAGACAAGATAGATTCATGACTTTGCTGTTGAGGTTGTGGTGGCTCCACTCCTCTTTGAACCGTTTGTTGTCGAGAATAAACAAGGGTCTAAGGTTGCTTGTCACTTGGATTTAGGTTGACTTGATCATCTTGATTATTACAAGAAATAATAGGAACTAACTCTTCTATCTAAGTAATTGGGACAATAGGAATAGGTATTCTTGATTGAGGAGAAGGTATTTCTACCTGAGAAGACTCGACTTTGGTATTTAGATCATCAATCTCCCAAAAATTTCCATCAAGATTACTTGCAATAGGCTCAGTCTCCCCTTGAGGGGAATTTAGGGAGAAGAATGATTGAGACTCAAAAAATTTGACATCCATGATAGTGTAAAATTTGTTGGTGGCTGGACAATAACATTTATAGCCCTTTTGAGTAGGAGAGTAACCAAGGAAGACACATTTTCTTACTTTTGACTCAAATTTGTGACATTCATGATCATAAACATGAGTAAATGCAGTACACCCAAATGTTTTGAGGGGGATTGTGAGGACAGATCAGATTTGGGGATAGGTAGTGAGTAAGACTTCTAGTGGAGTGTTAAATTTCATAACACGAAAGAGCATCCGATTAATGAGATAACATGTAGTAAGGACAGCATCACCCCAAAAATGGTGGGTGAACATGAGAGCACAGACATTTTCTAAAAGATGCTGATTTTTTCTTTTGGCTATACCATTTTGTTGGGGGTAATGACACAAGAACTTTGGTGGATGATTCCATTTTGAGACAGGAAAGTACCCAATGTTTGATTAAAATATTATGTCTCCTTATTTGTGCGAAGAATTTTGATTCTCGTATTGAATTGATTATGAATGAGGGAATGAAACTTTTGAAAGATTGATGCGGTTTCTGATTTTTCTTAAAGTAAATAGACCCAACAAACTCTAGTATGGTCATCGGTGAAGGTAAGGAACTCGTTTACCAGGCATAGTTTTGATACGAGACGGCTCCCATAAATCACTATGAATCATGGTGAATGAAGTTGATGGTATATACTCAACAGCAGGATAAAACATATGAGAGTGTTTTGCAAGTTGACACACTTCGCAAGAAAAAAGGTATTTATTATGGAAAAGAGAAGAATACAAATGTTTAAGATATTGAAAGCTAGGGTGCCCTAAATGGCAATGTAAAAGTAGAAGTTGTTGTTCTCTAGGAGTTGACTCACAACCAGCCTGGAGAACATGTTTATTCCTTAGACTTGGTTCTCTAAAGTAGTAAACCCCCTCAAAGCCATCAACACTACCAATCGTCGTTCCTGTTATCAAGTCCTGAAACAAACACTTAGAGTTAGTGAATAGGGCCTGACACTTTAAATCATAAGTCAACTTCTGAATAGAAACTCAATTGCAACATAATTTAGGCACATGGAGCACTGAGTGCAATGTAATATTCGGGCTAAGAACAACAGAACCAAAGCCCTTAATAATAGTCAATGCCCATCTGCAAGCTTGACATGTGTCTGAATCGGGTTGGGTGAGTACATTGTAAACATATCATGAGAAGCTGTCATATGATCAGTCGCACCCGAATCTAAGATCCACAGACCGGGATGCTGCTGACTTGTTAAAGCTGCATTAAAAATACCTCATTGTGCTACGAAACTTGAGGAAAGGTTGGACTTAGCCGGCAGAGTTAAGAGGCAATAGAGTTATTCGAGTTGCGCCTTCGATTATGGAGGGAAAGAGGTGGCCGGGTTTTGAGGATTTGATATTGCTGGATTCGACACACTAGAGTCCACTTGATAGCCGGAGGAGCTGGTTTGAGAAGGTGGAGTACTTATGGTCAGAGGTGGTCGAGAATCTCCTAATAAATTCTTCCGTTGGGGATGACCATGGAGTTCCCAACACCGATCTTTTGTATGGTTCGTGTGCTTGCAGTGATCACACCATAGGTTGTTCCAGCGAGTAGATCGGGAAGGTGGTGGTGGTCCTCGCACTGCCAAAGCTGATTCTAGCATGTGGGACGTGGGTTTTGTGGGTGTGTCACCCATCATCACACGTTTGTGGCTTGACTCCCAACGAACTTCTAATATTATTTTGTTGATGGCTTGGATTGGCTTTGTGGCAAGCAAGCAGCCGCGCACATCATCTAATTTCGGATGAAGAGGTGCAAGAAAATCATAGATTCGTTCCTTCTCGAAATGTTTGCGAAAACGTTCAACATCCTTTAGGTTCGACCATTCGAGATTTAAAAATAGATCGAGTTCAGCCCACAGCCGAAGTAATGAGCTGCAATATTGGGTCACATCGGAATCACCTTGTTGTAAGGAGCGCGCCTTTCGCGTAATTCGAACAACTGAGCCGAGTTATCAAAATTAGAGAAAGCCGTAGTGAGTGCATTCCAGAGATCCTTTGCCATTGAGTAGAAGAGGGATGATTCTTTAATGTCCTCCTCCATCGAGTTAATGAGTCATACCATGACCATCGAGTTTTGAGCATCCCACACGGAAAAAGAAGGGTCGACTTCATCTGGTTTCGCTATCGTGCCACTGATGTACCCTAGTCACCTTCGACGGCGGATAATTAGGAGGGCCGATAGAGATCATTGCAGAAATTTTTTTCTGTTGAGCTTTGGAGAGGTAATTTGGAGGGAAGTGTTTTTAAAGAAAGAGATGTGAGGTGTCGTGGACGTGCTTGTAGGGAGAGAAATCGAGGTCTTATTTGATTCTTCAGAATTCTCATCCTTGTGCACGTCAGTCATCATGGTTGTTTTAACCATTCTGGTGTCAATCCAAACCTAGCTCTGATACCATAAAAACTAAGGATGGAGACACCAGAGAGACATACACGAGCAAAGACAAAAGGAATAAATTATTTATTTCACAATTTGATGATTAAAGATGAAGAATAGATGCACTATTTATAGGTTACAAGAGAAAATAAAATCTAGGGATAACCTCGTAACTTCCCTAAAATAAAGGAGATTTAACCTCCTAACTTCCCTAAAATAAAGAGATTTATTAAACAAACATTACAATTTATAACCAAGGATTAAAATATCGATATCAATATCGATATTTGTAACTTTGATTTACGAATATATCGACGTATATTTGAATATCGACAGATATTCTGAGAAAAATAACAGATATCACGAAAACTTATAAAAATATTGTGATTTTTTATGTTAAATTTTTAAAAAAGCATATTTATATTTAAAAATCACTACTTTAAGCACATATATAAATAATTGGAAGCTAAATATATGAATTAATACAACAATAGATAATATTGAATGACGAAAAAATAAATATTGACTTAAATAATTTATGGATAAAAAATTATATTGAACAACTCAACAAATACATTGATATTGATAATTTAATACAAAGATGATGCTCTTGGGGAAATTAAACCATTTCATTTTATCCTAATTCATTCTTTATTTCAATAATTAAAAATTGACTCTTAACTAACTATTAAATATGAATACATGTGAATAAAATACTAAATACAAAATATAAATGACACTGAAAGTTAAGTTGATGAACTAAAAAATAGATGAAAAAGAAAAGAAAAAACAATACTCAATTAAATGTTATAAGAACTTAATTAAAGAACTAATTATTTAATCATAATTCATTGTTTAATTCAATAATAATTTAAAAGAACAAAATTAAAGATTAAAGCAAAGGTGAAAAAGAAAAGAAAAAGAATGGAGAATAAATTATACCTGAAGAATAAAATAATATTTATAACAAAATCAAAACTAATTTACTTTTGAAGAAATAAAAATAATTGTAATTAGTTAATTTAAGTAATTAAACTAATAGAGTGGGTGGAGGAAGAATATTAAAAAAAATCTGAATTTTTTATTTTCGAATCTTGAAGAATGCAGCAAAAAAAATAATAATAATAAGTAATGGTTAATTAGTATAACCAAGAAATAATAATTATTATTATAGTTATAAAAAAAAAAAGGAATTGGAAGGAAAAAAAAAGAGCACATGCTTTAGCCAGAATTGAACTCACACTCTTGGAAATTAAGTTACGCGCAACACCACTTGGACAGAACCCATTTTACCTAGTAAATGCTATATATATAGCTAATATATTTAATATCGCTGATATATTGCGGATATATCGTGATAAGGGGGTAAAAACGAGTTTACCCCCTCTTTCCATATCAAACCCTCGAGATATTCGATATATCGCCGATATTTCGGGAGATATTGGCTATATTCTATTCCTTGGTTATAATTAAGTCAAAATAATTTAAATTTCTAACTACTTTGACAAAAAAGCAGAGTCGTTGAGTATAAATGTTGATGAACAGTGGAGTGGTTTCATAGTCAACCAACTTTCTAGTATCCTATTATTGAAAAGGTGGAAAGAAAGCTACACAATTGGGCTCATTCACACATATCCAACGGGGTAGACTCACTCTCATCAATAATACTCTGTCAAACCTACATACCTATTTTCTCTCTCTTTCCTATCACGACCAAGGCTGCCAAGTCAATTGAAAAGCTCTTCTGCCATTTCCTTTGGTCTGGGAACAAGGAGAAAGAATCCCCCCTTCTTTTAAGATGGGACAAGGTCAAGAAACTATTAGAGTTTGGAGGCCTTGGTATCCCTGGTTTACAGATCAGGGACAAAGATTTGATGGCTAAATGACATGGCGATTTCACAATGGAAAACATGCTCTATGGAGCATGTGATCAAGGCGAGATTTGGTGCCGGTTCTTTTGATTATATGATTGCTAGCAAATCCTCAGTTTCCTCTAGGAGCCCTTGGAAATCCATCAATAAGCTTGGCCATCTCATCCACTCCAACATATTTCACAAATTGGGTAACGGTCGGGCATTAGCTTCTGGAATGATAAATGAGGTGATCATTACCCTCTGTCGTCCTCCTTTTCCTTGCTCTTCTCCCTCACAGACACCAAAGATGCTTCCATAGCAAAAATGTTGTCAGCTGAGCAGGACTTCTGGGATATGCATTTTGGAAGGAACTTGAGAGATGAGGAAATTATGGAATGGGCTAGCCTTTCTTTCATTCTTTCCTCAATCCATTTCACAAATAGAAGTGATTCATGGTTTTGGCTCCTTGGCAACAATGGCACTTTCTCCTCTGAATCTCTTGCTGCCCACCTTATTGCATCCTTCCCACAAAAAAATGACCTCTACAAAGCTATTTGGAAAGACAATTACCGTAAGAGAATTAAATTTCTGTTTTGGGAGATTAGTCATGCGTGCCTTAATACATATGATAGGTTGCAAAAAAGAACTCCTTGGATGCATCTATCCCTAGCTTGGTGTTGCCTTTATTGTTTTGACAATGAATCTTAGAGCCACATTTTTATCCATTGTAAATTCTCTGCTTAAATCTGGTGGTCCTTAATGGGAGAGTTTGGATGGCAGCTTACTACGCCTCAAACCATGCAAGAATGGCTTTGCCTTATCCTCAAACCATCCAACTGTCAGCTGCTTATACGTTTTCAGGAACCCTGAATGCCCCCCTTAAAACTGAATCATGGAAGGTCTGTAAGATGGTAGGGATTAATAAAGATGCCTTGGAGATCACCATTCAGCCTTAGTAAAACATCTTCCCATTCTGCAATGAATCTTTTGCAATGCTATCCAAGTATCCAGATCCTTTTCAATTTCTGATCAGATCTTTTTCAATTCGTCATCTTCTTCCACTTCGCGTTGGATCCAAGATGGCGGGGACCATGAAAGTTTATAATTCAGTTGATGGAAAAAGACGAGATAATGCATCTGAGGCCTTTTTCAATTTGTCATCTTCTTCGACTTTGCGTTCGATCACTTTCTCTCATCTAAGATGGTGGGGACCGTGAGAGTTGTTAATTTAGCTGATGGAGGAAGAAGGGACAAGGCATCTGAAGCCTTATTCAATTGACTTGGCACGTAATGGATTTCGTAGTCAAACCCTAGGAGCTTAACTACCCATTTTTGAAGTTGAGGCTGAATCTCTCTTTGTTCTATAAAGAATTTAAGGGCCCTCTGGTCTGTATGTACACGAAAACGTTGACTTAGCAGATAATGCCTCCAACGCTGAACTGTAAGGATGATTGCCATTAATTCCCAATCATAAACGAATCTAGTTCATGCTCTATCTGATAATGTCTGACTGAAGTAGGTTATGGGTCTTCTGTTCTGAGGCAGTACGACCCCTCAACCTGTTCCTGAAGCATCCGCTCAATGACAAAAGAGGAGTTGAAGTCTGGTAAGGCCAGAACTGGTAACGTTTTCATGGTTTGCTTCATTTTTTGAATGTCTCCGTGGATTCTTGAGTCCAATTAAAAGTGTCCTTCTTGAGTAATTGGGACAGAGGAGCTGCGAGAGTACCGTAATTGGGCACGAACCTTCGATAATACTCGGTGAGCCCAAGGAATCCTCAAAGCTCCTTAAGGTTACTCAGAATGGGCCATTGAAGCATCGCATAGTTCTTCAGCCACAACCTCCCCCATTTCTTTTTCACCTTCTTCCTCTTTGTTCACAAGCAAAACTTGAAGTTCTTTGTTTTTACAGTGATGACCCACTATATATTTTTCCTCACAGCGATAACACAAGCCTTTCGCTCGACGGGCTTGGTACTTTGCATCTGTTAGTTGTTTAGTTTGGCTTCCTTACGAACCGGCCCATTTTTATCAGGTAGCGTAATCACTTGGGTCATTAATGGATCTGTACCTTTCTATGCTCTTTTATATCTGATTAAGGTAATGGGCTTACTGCTGTTAAGCGGGTTGGATTTGGTTGGGCCCTTTTCTTCTTCTAGGGCTAATCTCACTGCTAGATCATGATCCTCAACCAATTGGGCCTGTTTCATAATATTTTCTAGCCTCCTTGGTTCACAACTTATCACTTTTACCCTAATCGCCGGGTGTAAACCTTTCATGAAGGTGTTTTTCAGGACGTCATTGACGACGTTTGGTAGCAGTGTTGAGAAAGTTTCAAAACGTTTTATGAATTCAGCCACTGTGGATTCTTGCTTCATTCCTAGAAAATGACCCATCAGACTTCCTTCTTGCGTCGGACGAAAGCACTCGAACAATCTTGATTTTAAATGTTCCCATGAACAAATTTTTTTTTCTGATTTTGAGTCCAACAATACCAATCGACGACAACTCCTTCGAAACTGACCACTGCTACTATGATCCTTTCTGAGTCAGATGACTAATGAATCTCGAAGTATTGTTTTGCCTGAAATAACTAGGCGTTTGGTCCCTTCCTTGAGAATACAGGCATTTCCAACTTCTTGAATTATTCCAATCATTTCCCTTTTTTTCCTCTGGCGGGTTCTTTTTTTCCTTTTTGGGTGTTGCCTTTGACTCAACATCTTCCTTTGTTTCTTTTTGCTTTTGTTCGGAACTCCCTGTTAGTAGCGACCTCAAATGATGTTTTCCATCGGATAAGTTCGACAGAGCCTGCATCATCTTCCTCTGATTATCTCTCATTTCTGTCGTAAGACATTCTATACTCTTCTCGATCTCTTGGATCCAAGGATTAAAATATCAATATCGATATCGACATTTTAATTTTACGAATATATCAATGGATATATCGATGAAAAATCGATATCTACGGATATTCTGGTAAACTAAAAAATTGATAAAAATTACTACAAATAAAAACTAAGAGACTTTCACCCCAAAATAAGTAATAGTTTTTATTATTAGTATTTATATTCATATTTATTACTAAATGATGTTATTTTTTACATTTCATAGAATATACGGATATTGGAAATATCGATTATTTTTAATATAGATATCGAACCCTCCAATTTAAGGATATATAGATCGATATATCGACATATCGATGGATATTTAAATCATTGCTTGGATCGTTGTTTTCATCTCACTGGTGCTTTTCTTTGTACTTTCCACTCTTTCTTCAAGTTGCTTCTGAGCCATTTTCCTTGTTTTCCCTAGGATGAAAACGTGCTCAGGTGCTAGTTGTAAGGTTTCCTTATGAATTTAGCACCTGCAAGAACAGAAAATAGACAAACACAAGAATGCACTAATCCCAAACACTGTTCTAGTGATGAAACAAAGTAGGAATTTTCCACAGAGTGTTTCACTAAGCTGAGATAATAGAACTTCTGCGAGCACATAAAACGAAATAACAGAATAACAACCTAGCAATTCGAGAGACGGGTTCTCTCCCTATTCCCTCACTCACGCAAGGTCACAAAATTCCAGATTCAACCTATCCTTTACTCTCCCTCTCTTTAATGACAAACTCTAGAGATCGTACTAACTTTCCCCTTGGGCCCCACTTGCTTGCTCCTCCGCTTGTGCCTCCTCTTGATTAATCCCCTTTTTGCCCCTTTTGGTATATGTCTTTATTGTAAGGGGTTTCACATATTCTTTCATTTTTCTCGATGAAAGGTTAGTTTTTTTATCAAAAAAATATATATATATAAAGGCCCTTGTGCAAATTACCTCACTAGACTCTTTACATTTCTGATATTTTTTTATTTGGAAATTGAAGAATATTTTGTTCATTATTTCGAAGTGTTTATTATCTTCCTTTTATTGTACTCTTATATCTAGTGTGATCTTTTGTCTTTGTAATTCTATAACTATTATTTAGATCACAGCTATTCGAATCCTGATTATTTGAACCTTACGACTTGATTAGGTTTTTCGAACTACCCATGAGATTCATAATTTCATACATTTATTTCGATTTTGGGATTAGTGAATTTAAATTTTCAAGTACTTTTCTCCTTTCATAACCGAGAAGGCCTCATTTTTGTATATCTCTTTCCAAATGTGTCTGTTGAAGTAGAAATTTTGGTAAATCCAAAGATGCCACGTGTCGGTCCCACAAAATTGGCCCGACCAAATTAAATCACGATGCTCGGTCAAACAGGCTCAGCCCAAAGGCCCAGTTTAGCAAAGTGAGCTAGGCTCGGTAAAGGAAACTAAGAATTGGGCCAAAAGCCTAAATCTAGCTTTAGTCCATTATAAACAAAAATCGGACCCAAAGCCCAAATGAGTCCAAACCCAGGCTTACTTTGTCCAATAGGCCTAAACCCAAGACTTGGTCCAATAGGCCCAAACCCAGGACTTGGTCCAATAAGCCTAGACCCAAGACTTGGTCCAACAGGCCCAAACCTAGGCCTACTTGGTCCAATAGGCCCAAACCCAAGATTTGGTCCAATAAGCCTAGACCCAAGACTTGGTCCAATAAGCTTAGACCAAAGACTTGGTCCAACAGGCCCAAACCCAAGATTTGGTCCAATAGGCCCAACCCATACAAAGCCGTCTAGATAAATCCTATAAATAGAAGTTATCTCTCATTTGGAAAGGGGGGAATTGAGGAGGAGAAGCAAAAAGCTCTCAAGACTTTGAAGATTGAAGATCCTAGAAACTCAAGCTTCAAAGACTGAAGATCAGAATCCTTGAAGACTTTGAAGACCAAATCGTACAAGACTTCAAGTTCCAGCATATTTTTCGAGAAACAAGTTCAAGCCGAAGAACTTCAACAAGCTTAAGAAGCCAAAGAACTTCAACAAGCTCAAGAAGCCGAAGAACTTCAACAAGCTCAAGAAGCCAAAGAACTTCAACAAGCTCAAGTAGCCGAAGAACTTCAACAAACTCAAGCCGAAGAACTTCAACAAGCTCAAGCCGAAGAACTTCAACCAGTTAAGAAATCGAAGAATTATAGCAAGCTCAAGAAACCGAAGAACTTCAATGAAATCAACCCGAAGAACTTCAACCTTGAGATCAAACGTCACAAAGTCACACACATATTTGAGAGAAAGATTCAAAGGACCATATATTAGAGATTGTACTACACGACATTAATACAAAAATCATTAATACAAAAATCAAGTTCACTTCACGTATTCTATTTCTCCATAAATTTCGTATGAACAGTTTGGCACGCCCAGTGGGACCTCTCTACCTTTCATCTCCTTCTCTCTTCCAGAATTAAAACTTTGTCCAAAGAATCAATGGCATCTAAGAAGACTACATCAGACGATTCTTTCACAGGGCCAGTTACCCGTGGTCGTTCCAATAAAGGGACCCAACAACAACCAGAAGAACAAGTTCCTATCCTCGCAAGCCAGATATGGACACGATTGGCGGACAAACCTGAAGGTGAAGCCGCTATGAAGGAAAATCCTTTAAAGTTCACTTCATCCTCTGACCAATCAAAGAACACACCTGATCATCATATTATGAACGTCATGATAGCTAATGCAGGTCCTAATGAAGAAAGAATGGCTGAATTGGAAAGAAAAGTCAGCATGTTGATGAAAGTAGTTGAAGAAAGAGACTATGAAATTG
>JAOANK020772059.1:0-10850 GCA_026257165.2 Telfairia occidentalis | reverse complement strand
TTTTATTAAATAAATAATTTGTTTACAATAATTACAAAACACGAAACTCACGAGATTTAGGGCACCAACCCCAACACCACCCTCCCCAAAGACGCCCTTGAAGAAGTCAACAGCAGCTGCTGCAATATCGTCATGCGAAGTTAGAAGGCGACCCTTTCCATCCTGCACACCAGCCAACTGATTCACCATCTGGCAACTCTTAACACAGCGATGAAAGGACGTATTCTGGTCCCCCAGTGCCAACCACTACACCCTAGACTTTTGGCGAGCAGATGACTTCTCGCACCTAGTCCAAGCTCAGAACTTACTCTGAGCTGCCCGAGCTGCCCCCTGCAACTTTACAGAAGTAAGATCAAGGGACAAAGCCACATAGGCCCCCTCCATGTCCAGGCGAGCCTGAGTGACCATACGATGTAATGAATTTGGGGTGCACCCATACTTTCGCCGCAAAATAGGCTTGAGGGATTGTAAATTCCTCACAAATCCCTCAAGCGGGGAAACTGGCGTAAACCACTGCCAGACCTCCTAAATGGTATGAAGGAAATCGGGTTCCTCAGCCCAATGGTTAAAAAACCTAAAAGATTGCGGTAGTCCCGAGCCTTGATTGCCCAGAGAAAAAAGGAGAGGGTAGTGGTCGGAAATCACCCAACCGGGGACCTGAACCTCAAAGATCGGAAAGGAATCAACCCATGTAGCAGTGACTAGCACTCGATCAAGCCGCCTTATAATAACTGCATCCCCAGCATGGTGATTTGTCCACGTAAACCAAGCACCCAGAACACGTGGCTCCACTAGATCAGCTTCGATAATCATACTCTCAAAAGCTTCCATTTCAGCCTGAACTTGAATACCGCCAGAGGTTTCCGCCGACCCATTAGCATTAAAATCACCAATAACAATACCTAGAAAGCCCCACTATGCACAAACAGAAATCAACTTCGGCCACAACACTAACTGATATGTCGGCCCAAAAGGTGCGTAGAGACATAACACACGAATCACAAAGGAAGTACCAATCTCCTCTAGAACTCCGAAAACGAAATGGCTCTCCACCCAATCCGGAGTAAACATAAACCCCTGGAGTTTCCACATGACCCAGATACGCCCCCACCCATTGGGATCGTAGCTACTCACACAGCCCCAATCGTTCACGAAAAGAGTAAACACACGATCAAAATTTCGATCTCTCACTTTTGTCTCAAGTAAACAACAAAAATCTATCCGCTCCTCGACTAGGAAGAACCGAATCGCCCGACCCTACGCGGGGCTATTAAGGCCCCTAATGTTCCAAGAGCAGACTCTAACCATAAGACCCACTAGGATGATCCAACCCTAAAGCCCCCGCAGTAAGAAAAACCTCCTTTTTCCCAGGGGGGGGGGGGGGGGGGTGCTCTAACAAGTCTACCAAGCCTATAGCCTCATGCTCATCATGTAGTGGGGAAAACCGATTCGCAACACCCATGACCTTCGAGGATCCAACCGGTGACCCAATAGGGGATCCCGAACGCAACTCAAGTCTCCTATCGAAAGGAATCACGGGACCACCAACCACCACACTGCCCTTTGGCGGCGACGAGAGGCGCTGCGAGGAACCTACCCCGGTCTTCACACCAACCTCCCCTAGAGTCTTACGCACCCCTTGCTTATGCACCTCTACCCTCAGCCCCCAAGTGGACTTCTTAGGACAGTGGTTTTTCAGAATGTTCAAATACTTAACACGTCGTACACCTCTTAGGCTTCCATGAATAGTCCACAGGGACCACAAACCTCTTTCCACGAGTTGAGATCTCTATAGAGCTTGGGAAAGTGTTATCGACCCCAACCTCCGCGCAGACCCTCCCATAGGACATTCACGGACCCTCTTTCGTTGCCTTATCCATACATAAGGGCTTACCAATCGCACTACCAATGGCACATAAACGACGTGGAGTCCACAATTGAACGTGACTTTATGCATTCGAATCCAGATTGGGATACTTTCGAAGGCAAACTCCTAAGGGACAATACCAGGGATCCATTTCCGAATGAAGAACGGTTTTCCACCAATATGCCATGGGCCATTTTCAAGCACCCAATCCCTTGCTACTTGCGAGGTAAAGCAAAAAATATATAGGCCATTGTCCAATAGAGTAGTTTTAGGGACCTCCTTGTGCCCCCAAATCCTCTTAACCAATCGCTCCACCACTGGGAAAGGAAGGGCATAGTCAACAAACTAACCTACTAGAGAACATTCCCACCGCCGGATGCCTTCCTCAACCACATCATCTGGTAGAACCACCACTCGCTTCTCATCCACTATCGATGGCGGAACATAAGACATTTGCATATTCGTCAATAGCTACGCAAATAGGTCCTTCCAACTAGCACTAAGAGGAGGGACCGACGGCTTCTCCACCAGCTGTGGAGATTCCACACCAATATCAAACCCCATAGACAACCCCAGCGAGCCAACCGCGTGACCCGCAACAGCATTTGAACTCACTCGAGCTTCAACCAACAGTTTCTGTATGTTTGTGCAAGGCCCAGACCCATTCGAAGCAATACCCACCCTAGGCCCATTAGGTTGTGAGCTACAAGCTGGGCCATTAGAACCAACGTGTAACTGCCCACCAGGCACATCTTGTTGTATCCGCTGAGCAACCTGAACGTACGTTGGGCCATCCTGACCTTGTTGGCCTACATCCACATCCGGGCCCTGCACATTCAGAGGCCCAAAATGTCGTTGCATTGCCACAGAAACCTAAGGATCCTCCACAAGTGATGGGTCGTGTTTTGAATGACCCACGCCCACCTGATGACCCTCATTTCCCCTAACTGGGCTCCCTACCAGACGACCCCAATCCAAATTCTGATGCCACAAGCCACCCAACCCCAGAGCGGGCAAGCCTCAAAATCCGCCGCACACGGCCCGTTTCTAACCCAACCTCTTGGGTTCCAACTCGACCCGCTAACACTTTAGACGCCCTAGCACCATCGCTAACGAGCTTGGAGCTTCCAGCCGCCAAGCAGCCAGAAGCCGCCGCGCCACCACCGCCCAGACTTCCACCTTCAAACGTTTTCCCTGATACTTCAGCACCATCCTCAGGTTGTCGCCACACATCGGATCGCCCCTGAACGTCTCCAACAGTCACCATATGCCCTACAGGATTGTGCACATAATAACCCTCATGATTAGCCTCAAGCCTGACGGTACTTTGATCACGTCGAAGCCTTTCCACTGCCTCATTATGGACATCCTCCAGTCCAATCATACCTGATGCATCCGAGCCCACATTTGTCCCCTCGACACCCCCAACAGACCCATGCATCTGAACATCTAAACTCTCATCCGCCAAGGGATTCACCATCATCAACGATGACTCCCTTTTCTTCTTCTTCAATAGGGACTTTTTCCGCATCCCCCATCAAAGAAATCTAGAACCCCAACAAGAAATACAACAACAAAAGCAAGATAGAGGACACCCGCATCAACCAAATCGTCTAAGAAAGACCGGAGAATCGCCAGAGATGCCTTAAAGTCGTCGGAAGTCACCCAAGTGAGAGAACCAAAAGTGATTTAAAACCCTAGAATGTTGGCGAGGGCGCCCAACTTCGACATTATGAATCAAAGTGAATTGGAATGGTGAACCGAAGGAAGGATAGAGAAATTGGCGGCAAAGATCGGCCTTTATGATTTGGACTTGGTGTCCATTTGATCGCTATGGTTTAGTTAATTCTCACAAGTCATTCATAAATTGTGTTTTACGCATTTGAAGAATCTACTATTTTTCTTTTATTTTTTATTTTAAACTAACATTATATTGTTACCCAAATAAAACACTATACTGAGTGAAAAATAAAATTATCATTATGATTATGGGAAGGACGATAAGTATGACTAAACCATAGAGATTAACTTGAAACTAAGTTCAAACCATGAGAACTAAGTTGAAACTTTTAAAACTATAAGAATCAAATTCAAACTTTGCCCAAATTATAGGGACCAATTTTAAATGAGGAATTTAAATTTTTTCATTTTTAAATTAAATGAATTTTTTCTTCATCTAAATTTATGCTAATTCGCTAAGTATTATGATTTGTAAGTTTTTTATCAACCAATTTTAACATTCACCAAAAGTGAGTGAACAAATTAAAAAATATTAAAATATAAAAATTAGATTTAAAAATTTTAAACAATAAAAATTAAATTGAAAACACGACATTATAAACTAAAATATATATTTCTATGAAATTTAATGTAATCACAAAATAAATTTATAGAGTTAGACAAAATATTAGAAAGTAGAAATTCTACAATAAAAATAAGATTTAAACATTTTTGTAAAAAACACAATCAACCAAATTGATATGGATGAGGTGAATTTTCTTTTCGAGTTCAACAACGGGTGGCGGTGGAATTCGATCTTTCGACCTTTTAGTTGATAGTTGAGCTATATTCAAACTGGCTAGTTAACGTTAATAATATGTTACTAAATAGCACTATTAGGATATATTTTGAAAGTATTAAAGATAAGAAAAAGTTGGAAACATTTTTTTTTTTTGTGAGAAACATATTTTTTTTTATTAATAAGTTTTGAGTATAGTTTATTTTGGTATTTGGATTTCAAAATATATATTTTTACTCCTAAATTTTGAATTTAGTTTTTACTTTTCTTATTGTCTCTAACTTTGAAAATGTTACACTTTTAACCATGAATTTTGAATTTAGTTTTCATTTAGTCTTTAGGCTTCAAAGTAGTATATACTTTTATCCCTTAATTGTTTCTAATTCTCACTTTTGATTCTTAGCATAATAGAACACTTAGTAACCCTTAATAAAGTATTGACTAAATTCAAAATTTGGGAGTAAAAATGTAAATATTTTGAAACTTAAATTCAAAACTCAAGAGTAAAAATGTAAACATTTTGAAGCCTAAGGATCAAATAGAAACTAAATTCAAAATTCAAGGGTAAAAATTTAAGAATTTGACATTTAAAGACCAAATAAAAACTAAACTCAAAACTCATATTTCCCAAAAAAAAAAAAAAAATTCTCCAAAGATATGGGAGGGACAATTGTCTCGCCTACGGTAAAGTAGCTCTAAGGAACCTTAATGAATAAGGAAGGAAAATACTTAGCTACCAACAGATGTGTAGGTATCTTCTTGTGCCCTTATGTTTTTTACAACTATCATGGAGGAGTGTAGAAAATGAGCACTTTTTTTTTCTCAAAAATAAATAGTTGTCAAATGTTTAATGGTAATATGTAGGACTCACTGTGTATTTAATTAAGTACTAATTAATAAATATTATTTTTTTGAATATATTGGTTTTCTAAAATCCTACACCACAATAATTCATTTATAATAATAATCATAATACAAGATTTATCTATTCATATATATGAACTTGGATCTTAGTTTAAATAAAATGATTGTTTACGACAATTTGAACCCAGTAAATAAGGCAACAATTATTATTGCGAAGGTAGATGATTCGATCTTCAACCTCACAATTGTTGAACTAAAAAAAATTATTTATATTTATGTTATATTAGTTATATTTTAGTTAGATATTTAAATATTTTATCAATATTAAAAAGTATCAACCAGCTCTAATTATTTATATCCATTGTTTTGGGAACTAAAATTGATATGTTTTTTTATTTTTTGGTCGAGAAATATATCTTAACCAATTGAATTATGCTGTATTTTGTGAGTAAATAATATAATTAATGAATAAGGCATGTATAAAGTCAATTAGTTAGTTATATTGAATATAGTCTTAAATTCACGAGAATGAAAAGACAATCTGTTGATTGATGCATGTGCAATTTTTTTTTTTTTTTTTACAACATTTGTAAGTCATTTTGTAGTGGGTTTTTATTAATTGGTGGGTTTTTTGTTTTGTTTTTTTTAATTTTACAAAGAAACATTTTTTCTTTTTTCTTTTTTTTTTTTTGAGTTCAGAAAACATTTTCTTTTTAAGCAAAGAAAAGCCAAGTTTGGATAACTCGTTGATAATATTATCTCCTTATAACATGCTTTTGAAAAATAAACGTGTTTGAATAGTTTTTTTGGGAAAAAAAAAATCAATTTTGACCTTTGAACTTATATCAATTTTGATCATAAACTTTTAATTTCATCAAATTGAACGTAAAACTTATATAAGTGTTTCAATGTTAACCTTAAACTTGAAAAAGTGTTACAATTTTTATCTTTTAATAAATTTTTATTTGAAATACTTTTTAAAAAAATATTCTCATATGCATTGAATGATTATAAAACTATATAAGTAACAAAATGAATAAAATTGCAAAGAAAAAAACATTAGAGTGAACTTTTTGCTGAAATTTGTGAATTTTAGCAAAATTATTCAAGAATTAATTTGTGCATTAATCAAATTTAATTTTGTTAAATGCTTTATTTTATTGAAATTAGTTAATTTACACAAATTTTCACAATGTTTTTTTTGTTAAAATTCATGAGTGAATTAGCAAAAATTGAATAGATGGTTAAAATTGCAACACTTATGTAAGTATAGGGTCTAAATTGATGAAATTGAAAGTTTAGGGTCCAAATTGATATAATTTGACAAGTTTAGGGGTCAAAATTGATTTTTTTTTCCTTTTTTTTTTCTAAAAATAGATTTTGAAATAAAACTATATCTAAGTTTTAAAAATAAATATAACAAACTCTTAAAGACTTTTATTAGAAAAAAAAATAGATTGAGGTTTCAAATATCAGATATAAAGAAAAAATTGAGCCAAAGAAATTAACTTTTTTAAGAGAATAAAAATCTTATAAAGCCAATTTTGTTTTTCAAGAAAAGCCCAATTTTTCAAGAAGCTAAATTGTAGTTTTCCTTTTTGCCTCTAATTATAAATATTTTTCAATTTTGCCCTTAAATTTTAGAAGACTTCAAACGTATAACTTTACTTTTTAATAATTTCAAAATCAATATATAGATTAACTCAATTTTATAAAAATATATAATTAAATTATAAACTCGTTTAATTCGAAAAATAAAATTGCTAAATTTCATATATAGTTTGAGGGCATTTGAAGGCATATAGCTAAGTGAAGAAAAAAAAAATTGAAACATACACGTGAACGTCACATCATATCCCTATCAAATTTGCGTGATTTTGAAAAAAACTAATAGTTTGATATATTTCGAAACTATTAAAGATATAAAAACAATAATAATTGAAAAGAGACAAACAATACAATTTATTCAAACTAGAAGATGCACGTCAAGAATAAAATATACCAATTTTTTTTAAAAGATAAAAATGGACAATTGTCTCTCTTTACGGTAAAGTAGCTCTTAATAATTAATTAATATTCTTTGGAAAAATCATAAAATTTACCCTTCATCGTGTCTTAAAATTTTTTTTTTTCCTTTAATAACAGGTGGGGATGAAATTTCGAACCCACAATTTTTTTATCGGAGAGATATGTCTTAAACAATTGAGTTATACTCGGTTTAGCTTGTTCACAATTCATACATTAAACAACATCTATGTTTCTAATTAGCATGAAAATGTTGATTTTATTATCAATGGTTTCTAAAATAATGTTCATAAGAACCAACAAGTTGTAGTCTTGGTGCCAAATTTATGGAAGGTTGGCCAAATATTGCTCCTCAAAAGTCAAATCCCTATTTGATTATGCAACATTGACTGTTTTGTGAAATGGAAATGACATTTTAGTAACTTTAATTTAATTTCATTAATTCACATTTTAATACACAATTTTGAGACGTGACAGCAACAACAAATTGCTTCATTTCAATGTTTTTCAACAATTATTGGACATATAATAAATGCTTGGCCAACTTGGTCAAAGGAATAATTTTTTTATTTATTCATGAGACAGTCCAGTATTAATTGGGGTTTTCCCATTTTTATTTCTATAAATTGGGTTTGAAATTTAATTACATGGTAGCGATGTATCAATTTGAAAGGGTCAAAATTCAACGCATGTGTGAAAATTTAATTTTGCATCGGTTTTAACTTCAAGACCCTCTTTATTTTGATAATAGATCAAAGTCGTACTAAGATAATGGTCAAAATCCTTATAATTGAAAAAAAAAACAAAAAAAAAAAGGGTAAAAAATACATAATATATTAAATGACAAAATTATTATTATTTTTCTATATTGTACAAACGAAATACAATCTGATTTGTACTAGTATCGAACTCCTACATATGTCCGTATTCAAATATGCAGGTGAGTCAAATTTTAAAATATATATTTTCAAAATTATACATAATTGAATTGCACTTGATTAAGTTATATAACTATTGAGTAAATATTTAATTTAATTAAATGATAGATGAAATATGTATTACAAGACATTGCAATTTTTTAGTCATTATTATTAAAATGAAAAAAAAAAAGAAATTTGTTTTATGTGTATCATTTTAGTTTTAATTTATTAAATTATTCAAAAAAATGCATATAAGCAATAAAAATTAAACAAAGCCCACGTTAACAAAATTGAAAAACTTTTCAAGACAAGTATGCACTTCATTTCTACCCAATTTATTCAAAAGAATTCACTAAATATTGTGCATGGTTTGAAATTGTTACCACTATATTGAGAGAGAGAAAGAAAAAAAAAACTTTTGACACACTGTCGGTCTACCAACATAAATATTAATGTTTTTATTATTATTCTTCAACCATTGTTTATTTATTTATTATTATTCAATTAAAATATAAATGACTTATTTACTCTAATTTCACATTCTCATAAAATTAGGAAAAGTTAGAATATAAAATGTTTTGTCTCTTTATTTCTATAAATTAATTTTAAAATTTTATGAATTTAAATTTTATTATATTTATATTTAATCATAAAAATTAAAAAAAAAAATCTGTAACTATTTATCTCTTAGAATTATATAAATAACTCTCTTTAATATTTTTTTACAAACATTTGAGTCTTCTCTTATTCAGTTTGTTTTTCTCTTTTTATTTTGCATTTTCTTGCTTACCTTATTATTTTGATGCAATTGTGATACTTGTAATTCTAGATACTACTTAAAAATATGCAAAGAAGAATATATATTGTATGTGTTTTACCTTCATAAGTACTATCTCTTATAAATGCATTTTAACTTATAATGATTATTATTGTGAAAATTATTGTATCTTAGAAATTTTTTAATTAATTTTTAGTACATGATATATTCATTGATTTATCCTTTAAACTACACTAATAAAAATCAAACTATTATAATTTTTTTTAATATTATTGTCATACTAATAACACTCATTTTTACATTCTTATTTTACCTTAAGTTTTTAAAAATACTCAAATTATCTATTTATTAAACAAATTCAATTATCCTTATTTTATATCTCTAAAAAAACTAATATAATTAAAAAAAATTATATTCATCATTTAAAAATGTTTATTAAATTATATTAAAAATAAAAATAAAACGTGCAACAGTCATATGAAAATATTAATAAAAATAGAAAAATGTTTATTAGTACGAAAATTTTATTAATGTTGTGAAAACGTGGCCTTAAGTTAACTCTTCGTTAACAATCAAACTGAGCATTACTCAACTAATTAAAAACATATCTCTCTAATTAAGAAGTCATAGATTCGAAACTTCAATCACACCCACACGTTGTTGAACTAAAAAAGAAAACCTTCGTTAACGTGAATTTTGTCATTGGTCAACCTTGAATTTCAATATTTTTTTAATTTTAATTACCAAACAATTAATATTAAAAACGCATGCTTTCTATGGTTATTTAAAATTATATATTTTTTTGTATTAATTACTCAAACAATTATATATATATAAATAAAGGCGTTTGTTTTTAGGAGTATTTAAAAAAATATAATATTCTGTTATTTAGTCAACAGACCTAAGAAATAAAGTATTTAATTTATTTGTCAATTTGAGTAGATAAAGATATGTACTATCATCACACACGTTCATGGTTCGATCTTTCATCCCACAATGTTGAACTAAAAAAGAAAAATTATGTAATTTATCAAAACCGTGGATGAGCTTTGTAATAATAATAACTACTCTTTTAGAATAAATTGGCCCACAACAAATAATAAATGAACTTCTCTATTTCTACTTAAACCTTTAATTCAACCCTTTCTTTTTATTTTTTTTAACCTTAATACCTTAAACTAACATGGTTTCTCAAATAAACTGCTAAGTGAAAAAAATGTTAACAGAGATGCTTTTGAAGTTTCGCAAAATCATATGAAATAAAGGGAGCTAAATTGATATTAAATCCAAATCACAATGATGAAATTGAAGTTAATATTGGGAATTTTAATGTGCAGTTTAAAATAAAAAAGATAAATTGCATAAACCACCTTTGATGTATGATTGTTACAATTGCACCCATAATCTTTCAATTGTAAAAATTAAACCCTAAAGCTTTCAAAAATGAAAAAATTGCATCCCTAAACTTTCAATTGTAAAAATTCAACAGCAAACCGAACATAGTTCAATTGATTATAGGCATATCTCCCTAACCACAGGTTATGAGTTCGAATCCCCCCACCCCCACTTGTTGTTTAACTAAAAAAATATATATATATATAAATTCAACGCTCAAACTTAAAAAATAATAATAATAATAATAAAATTGCACCCCTAAACTTTAAAGTGTAAAAATTAAACCCTCAAATTTTAAAAAGTGAAAAAAAAAAATATACCCCTAAACTACCGTAACAATTAGACCCTCAATCTTTCATAAGTGAAAAAATTGAGCCCTTAAACATTTGATTGAAAAAAATAACATCTCTCATACACTTTGAATGATAAATGAAAAAAATTAGGATGAATTTTACTCTCTTCATCTTCATCCTCCTCACAATC
>JAOANK020771455.1:0-10854 GCA_026257165.2 Telfairia occidentalis | reverse complement strand
GTTCAATTCATGTGATGAATGGTGCATGTTCCTAAAATGGGTGTTGCTTTGTTTTGGCATTTTTTAAGCTTTAATTTGTTAAAGTAATTTGTAATTGCCCGGTAATGTAAGGGCATATATGTGTGCTGGAAGTCTTTGTAAAAATTTGGAGTCAATTAGAGTCGAAACTAGGTTGTAATTGAAAAAAATTGGAGAAACAGCAAGTTGCCGCAAGCAGGGAAGGCCACAGCAGAGGCAGCGTTGAGATGTTGATGATCGAGCGTCTCAACGCTGCGCAACGCCCAGAACGTGCGCAGCAAGCCCACGCGTGCGGTCCAGCTTCAGGCGCGCGCGGTTCAGCAGTTTAGCCTTCGGTTCACGCCGATTAAGACGGTCTGCAGCCGGTTCAACCTGTTTTGACAATTTTCCAGCCCTATTTGAAGCTTTCCAAGTCCGGTTCAAACCTTCTGAACGTGGTTCCTGATGGTTCGGGACTTTTGGAGCACATTGTGGAGCTATTTATGATGTAATAGTTATGAATAAATTCAATAATTAGGGTATAATCAATAAAGAGGAAGACGAGTCATGAAGTGCGCGAGGTTGTGGTGATCCTGAACAATATATGACCCATTGAGGTCGATCTATTCGTCATAAGGGATCATTTACCAGCGATGAACATCAACATTAAGATTTTTCTTTTAACAATAAAATTATTTCGAATCGAATTAACTTAATATAATTGAATTCATTTTGAATTAATTAGCATTTATTTATTTGGTAATTTCAAAATTATTTAAATTTTGTATCGTAGTAAAAAATTGTTAACAAATAAAATTTTGTATAAAATTAATATAAAATTTGTTATTAATTAACTATTAATGAATATAAAATTTATAATTTCATATTTTATTCTTTTTCAAGTAAATTTATATAAAATTTTAATCAAACTTTTTTTTTTGAAATTTTAATTAAACTTAATTATAAAACACTGTAATAAATTAGTTGAATAAAATTTGTTGTTCTAACATTAAAAACATATTAATTTATATATAAAAATTTATTTCAAATAAAAAATTTAAATAACTTAAAAGTTACCAAACAAATAAATGCTAACTAATTATAAATAAATTCAATAATTAGGGTATAATCATTAAAGAGGAAGATGAGTAATGAAATGCGAGAAGTTATGGTGATCTTGGACAATATATGACCTATTGAGGTCAATCTATTAATTATAAGGGATCATTTACCAGCGATGAACATGAACATTAAGAATTTTCTTTTAGTAATAAAATTGTTTCGAATCAAATTAACTTAATGCTATTGAATTCATTTCTAATTAATTAGCATTTATTTATTTGGTAATTTCTAAATTATTTAAATTTTGTATTGTAATAAAAAAATGTTAACAAATAAAATTTTGTAGAAAATTAATAAGTAATTAATAACAAATATTATTGAATTAATTTATTATAGTGTTTTTATAATTAAATTTAATAACTTTATTCAAAAGAAAGTTTGCTTAAATTTTTATCAACTAAATCGAGCATAACTAAATTAGTTAAAATAATATTTTCTTGACTAAGAGGTCAAGTTCGAATCCCCATCTCACAAGATGTTAAACTAAAAAAAAGTATTAAACATAAAATTTACAATAATTTATTTTAATTTAATTAAAATTAATGAATATCATGAATCATTTATTTATTTTAATTAAAAATACTAAATGTCATAAAATGACACAAAGTAACTTTGAGATTCGAACTCCAAATGTCAACACAACCATGCAACACATTTTCCACTAAACAAATAGAGCACTTGATTAAAAAATAGCAAGAACTTTTTAAAATTACATTACACTGCCTTAATGGACGTTACAACGTTGCTTAAGTCAGTATAAATGCATTTTTTGAGGAAACGCATTTGAAAATTTTTCTCTAAATGCGAGACCTAACACCCTAATTTCCTAAATATTTAAAAAAGTATCTGTTAGTTTTCTGTAATTTGTTTTAAAATAAATCCTACCTTACTAATTAACCCCATAGAGTAATCAAGTTTGAAAAAAGTTTAAAATTGCAAACAGTTAAAAAGAAGATAGAAATTCATCTCTCTTATCAAGTTCCAAGTCAAAATTGTAACCTTTTTTTAGAATTAATAAAAGTCCTAAAGTAATCTCATATCGCGCCTAATGCACACAACTTTATCTCCAATTCCATGTGTTATGTTGGTCAAGATTAAGATATTTCTGTAAGGTCCTTTAAAAAAAAAAATTTGTTGTTTTTAATTCAAATTATGTGTTGTTGAATTGTGTAATTAAGAGACTAAAATTTTTGGTTTTATTTTTAGAGGAGGAATTTGTAGATAATGATTTAATGGGTTTAAAAGGGGTTGTTATTTTGGGAAAATTAGAAAGAAATTTAGCGTCGACGGTCCTCTAGGGCTGCTTCCAGCAGCATTGAGCTCCTGACGGTGAGTAGATTTCGAAACCAGTCCCTGTTCGCCAATCCGAGGTGGCACGTGGGAGGCACTCGATGTGTGGCGGCGGCTCGTGGGCTGCAACCGATCCATAAACAGTGGTGTCTTCCCAGTGCTCCTTGAAACCCTAAGTTCCCTTTTCAGTTGTTTTATTAATTGGAATTTAGAATTAATAAGGGTATTTTTGTTATTTTGAACTTAGGTTGCTTAAAGAATCCAGTACCGATCTTTCTTGGTTTCGCTTGCTGTTTTTCTTGAGATTTGAGGTAAGTGACTTCGCTCTTGAATAAACCATAGGGCTAGGTCGGTAACTTGTTTGATTTGTATGTTGTATGTATTAACCATGCTTACCTTATGTAGTTGAGAATTGAGCATGATAGCATGCTAATAAGATAAGCATGATAAGAACATGACTGATATGTGATTTATGGATGCCAGGAGCATTATTAAAATATTGTACATTGGATGCCTTGAGGCTTTAGATTATATGATATGTATTTGGGACCTGTGCATAATTATTTTATGTGTGTTGCATGTTCATGAGTTGGGAGTTATACTATCTCTGCTTAGTGTTGTGTGTGAGGACCTCCTTGAATGTATTCTTAGCTTTGTGCTGCTGTGTTTTGGGGTGTCTTTGTGGAATAGGATGTCTTTGCTTAGTGCTGAACAGAGGACCTCGTGCCTCTGTGGGATATCCTATCTTTGCTTAGTGCTGGACAGAGACACTCTTGTGCTTGAGGTGCCTCGAGATGGTATACTCCTATGAGAGTTAGAGAGTAGGTCCCACGTGAGTTGCATAATCATTTGTGTTTGCATGTCCAACCCCAATGGTTGGAGTTACTTACTGGGTATATTTTATATACTCAACATTTTCCTCTCTTTTTTTAGGTAAGGGCAAGGGCTACATGGGTGGATGACGAGGAGGGTTTCTTAGAGGCCATGGTCACTCGTTGTAGTCTTCCACATAAGTTACGTTAGGAGTTGCATAATTTTCTTTTAATGTTGGTTTAGTTTCCTTTCTAATTGTTTTAAATTCGAGAAACCATCTATTTTCATATGCTGTTTGAACTTAGTTATTTATGTTTTTCTAGAAATGGATTACAAATTTGGGAAAATCTTTTTAAAACTTTTATTTAAGAGCATGCATGTGAGTAGCGACCCTAGGTGGTCTAAGTCTAGAAGTCGGGTTGTTACAATTTCTATTACTAACATAGCATGAAAACTACTTATATTCATTTGTTGGGCATATCAACATTCTTTAATAATAATGTGGAGTTCATGAAATAAAATAATATATCTGTAAAATGGTGAATAGAAGGAGCATGCACTAGAATAGTACTAGAAATTTTCTTGATGATGAGGATAAAGTTGGGCAACCAAGTGAGTCCCACAACTAGGATTACTTATAATTCTGCTCTCTCTACTACTCTTGGTGGAAGTTGAAGTTGGAGTTGATCTGTATTCTGTAACACCTCTTGTTATTGCTCCTGCAATGTACCTAAAAAATGTTAAACTTAATTAGTACAAAATACTTGTTAATTTCAATATTGAAAATTAAGTTAGTAGTAGGATAGTGGATGTAAGTTGGAGAGTATTAAAGTTAGTGGATGAGTGGTGTTATTGGAGAGAATTTTAAGGTTAGTGGGTTAGTGGTAGATGATTTATCTACACTATAAATACTTGACAATTTCTACTTTCCGAAAGCAATCAAATTGAAGTGTCCTTTGTATAATTTTCTCTCTTGTGTTTCCACACTTTGTTCTTCTTATTTTACATTATAATAGAAGCAACCAAAAACTATTCTGACGTCGCCTTGACCCTCATGAAGAGCCTTCTCCAAGAAGAAGGCAATAACTCCAACGTTGTGTTTTCACCCTTATCAATCCATGTGGTCATTAGCCTTATTGTCGCTAGTTACACAGGCCCCACACTGGACCAGCTTCTCTCCTTCCTCAAGTCTGAATCCACTGATGACCTCAATGCTTTCACTTCCCAAATCACATCTAAGGTTTTCACTGATGGGGCAACCTGCGGCGGGCCTCGCCTCTCTTTTGCCAATGGAGTTTGGGTTGAACACTCACTTTCTCTCAAGTCTTCTTTCAAATAGGTTGTCGACACTTATTATAAAGCCACACTCAATCCAGTTGATTTAAAAAATAAAAATAAGGTGATTTGTTTCATACCCACTTCTTTCTTAATCTTGGCCTGTTTGATTTCTTATGTAGATTGGATTTCATGCTGGTAGTTGGAATTTAAAGCTTCTTTAACCTTTCTTGCATTTTCAATTTGCTCTGTTTTTCTATGAATAAAGGTCATGTACTCTCAATCATTTGGTTTTGTAATATGCTTGTATTGGGTCTTGTTGGACAAATATTTCCTGATGTTGTTAATCATTTGGTTGGTTGAATTGAAATGTTGATGAAGTGACTTCAGAAGTGAACTCATGGGTTAAAAAAGACACTAATGGACTTATCACAGAGCTTCTTCCCCGTGGATCAATTGATAGTTTTACAAGGCTCATCCTTGCAAATACACTACAGTTCAAATGGGTTTGGAAAGAGAAATTTTGATGCTTCAAGAACAGAAAAACGTGACTTCTACCTTCTTGATGAGAGTTTTGATATGAATCAAGAAGTTCTCACCCTGCCTCCAAGACCAATTACTCGATCAAGGCTAAGAACCTTCAACTAGCATTTGATTCTCACATACAAATAAACGTGATCTTCACTAAAGAAGATCAAAAAGGGCAAAACATCCAAAAACTCTATACATTGTGACAGATGAAACTACAAGAAGAGATTTAAAGTATTTAATTATTGTTGTAAGTTTTGCTGAATATAAGATCTTTTAGGTTTTTATGCATTAGCTATACTAATGTTTTTTTTTTCTTTTCTTTTCTTTTCTTTTCGTTTCTTTTATTTTTAAATTCTCTAGGGTTTATTTTCTTTTAAAGTATTTTTTGACATTATAGGGGTAGAATAGTCTTTTAGCTTATCAATTAATGGCCTAAAGTTTAGTATTTATGTAAGAGAAGGAACCATATTTTAGAGGAATGAATTTTTCTGCAATTTTGCATTTTTAATGACTGAGAGTTCATCTACTTCTTTGCAATTCTTGATCTAGGGTTGCAAGCTTGAACATTCAAGTGGGTTTGATCAACCTTCTTATGGGGTGTTCAACCTTGAGTAAGGGACAAGTTCTCCCTACCTCTTGGTCTTTGATCATCAAGATAATCCTTATCTAATCCTATCCTTGGGTTTGATTCTAATTGACCTGGGGTTTTTAGGGCTTGATACTTAGGGGTTCTTCTTAAGTGGAAGAGTTTTTAATTAGAATTCCCTAAGGGTTTCGTATCATTTGGTATCAAAGCTTAGGCTCTAGATCGGATATATCGGTGAGTTTTCTTTTAGATCTTTAGTTGTTAAATTCTTGAATTGATTCTTTTTGCTTGATCTTGTTTCTTGAAAAAAAAAAAAAAACAATTTAGTGTGTTGCGTTGAAGCCAAAAAAAAAAAAGTCTCGTTCTACATATCAGTGAAGGAAACAAAAAAATAAATAAATCTGTGTGCTTGTTGGAAGCGAAGGGAACAAAAAAAAAAGCATCAACTATTTACGTTTAAGTGAAGGATTTTTTTTTAAAAAAAAAAAAGAAAGAGAAATAGCGTCGTTGCTGCAGTTGGAGTGAAGAAGAAAAATAAAAGAAGGAAAAACTATGCAAGTGCGTGGAAAAAAAAGGGTCGCAAGTTCTGGTCTGCATCTGTTGGAGCGAGGAAAAAAAAAAGAAAAAAAAAGGAGAAAAGCTTGTTCGGTGGGGCTGCAATTGAAGTTTAATATATATATATATATAAGAATAATAATGGTTAGTTTATAATGTGAATGCAAGGAGGTTGCTGAAGCAAGTAGGTCAATTCAAGCAGCTCAATTGAATAGAAGGTGAACCTTGTTTTGTTTAAAAATAATTTCCTCAAGTTCAAGCTCTAAGGATCATTTAAGTTTTGACTTCTAGAATTCTAAAAGCTATATCTTGTTAATTTTAAGGTTTTGGGATAAACTTATGTTCCTAGTTCTTGAATCTTAATTTTCTTGTCTTCTTTAATTTGCTTTAGTTTTTGTCTAGTTGTTTTGCTTTTCTTTGTTCATCTTACATAATTCTTTGAATTTTGAATATTTGATTCTTAATTCTATATATCTTATTTTTCTTTGTTTCTTATTCTGGTTTGTTGGATCTCGAACATTAGGTTCTTGATAACTAGTTTTCTCTATTTTGTTAATTCTACTTTCCTTTACTTGAGCTTGACACTTCACAATTATGCTTACTTGATTTGTGTATAGTTTGCTTCTGTAGAATCTTGATTGCATACTCTCAGTTCTGCATTATCAATTTGAGTGAGATTGAATCCTTGTGAGTGAGAGCAGACATTGAAGAGTGTAAACACGAGTGAACCACATTTATCGAGTGAAACACGTGAGGGAGTGATTTGTGAAGTCCACTTTTTTTTTTCACTTATCTTTCTTTTGCAACAATGTTAAATCCCGAAGACAGGCTTAACAACGGAGATGTCCCACAAGAGAATCCACAAGAACAAATTTTGAAAGGGTCATGCAAAATGTAGAGACCATGATTAATGAAAGGTTTGATAGATTGAAGCAAAGACTTCAAATTCAGGATAGACATCAAGTAAGGAGGCAACATGAAGAGGGATTGTGACTCGAATCATGAAGATGATGATGATCTTGACTCGGTTATCGTTGTGCCTAGAAGAGAAGAACGTCGAGGCATGAGGGGAAGAGGTTGCCAAACTAGCCAACCACCAGGTAAAAGAGAAGACATCCATGGGGAACAAGGATTTGGTAACATCAAGGTTAAATTTCCCAAGTTCCAGGGTACTTTTGACCCTGAAGACTACTGGCAATGAGACACGAAGCGAGGCTCATATTCTATTGTAACAACCTCACAGAAGAGAAAAAGGTAACTATTTCTGTTACACATTTTAAAGATTAGGCACAAACTTGGTGGTATAAGGTGTGTTCTAATAGAACGAGGTGCCAAGAAGGTCGAGTGAAGACATGGTTGGAAATGAAGGATCTCCTGAGGCGGTGATTCATTACAAAATATTACTTGAGGATTGTGCTTGAAAACTTCACACTCTATGTCAAGGGAGTAAGAGTGTTGAAGATTATTACAAGGAGATGGAAAGATTAGACATGGATGAGGATGAAAAGCAAACTATGGCGTGGTTTCTTGATGGCTTAAACATTGATCTGAGTGATCGTGTTGACATGCAACCGTATGAGGATATGGAGGAGTTGGTGCACCTCGCAGTGAAAGTTGAAAGACAACTTCAACATCAGTGCAAATCAAGGTACACTACTTCTACACCTTTTTCAAACTCATCTTTTACGTAGAAACAAGATGGTTGACCCACAAATTCTAAATTTAAGGCCAAAGGCAGTGATAGTACTCCATCCTTGTATCTTCTAATGGCAAAAGGTACCTTCACCTGTTTAGTCACCTTGAGTTCTCCACAATCATTAAGCCATTGTAGTTTGTAAGGTCGTGGATGAGGCATAGTATATAAACTTAATCGCGAGACCAAGCTAGAGCTTACTGCATTCGTACAACTCCCACTATCAATCACTACACTACAAGGCAAAGCTTGTACAAGGCCACGTGTATGGAAAAGGCTCTCTCGTTGGTTATCCAAGTCATCCTCCCTCATTTATGTACTCAGAGCTCTCCTAGTGACTAAGAACAAATTTGAGGTATCTTCCACGTCTTCTTCATTCTCCTAGTCGCTCATGGACTCATCCCCTTCTTCTCTCTCGCCCCCGTTTGTGACTACCTCCGCCTCCCTAATAATCATTACCCTCCTCTTAGGCCCTTCTCGGCTTATGTGTCCCACACCTTGACATTTCCACAACTTAAGATCTATATTTCTAATTATGAGTGTTTCAGCCTTAGGCTTTGATCTAGATGAGGTCGTTCCCTTATCTTTAGATCTTTTATGTGATGTTGTACCAATGCATGTCGGCGATGTACTCCTCAATCGACCTTGGAAGTTTGATAAAAAGGTTTTCTATGATGGTTATCATAACCGTTATACTTTTACACATAATGGTAACAAAACTAGACTTGTTCCCTTATCCACTAGGAAAATATTGATGGTTCAAGAAAAGTTGGAAAAAAGAAAAGAAATGGTTGCAGTAAAGGCAAATGAGACGAGCAAAAAACAAAAGGGAAAAGAAAATGAGTGCTTGAGAGAAAATGAGGGATTGAGAGAAAAGAAAGAGAATAGCTCACGACCTAGAGAGAAAATAGAGAAAAAAATTGTAAGCTGGAGTGCTAGATCTTATAAGGTTAGGAAAGCTATGTTTGCAAAAGAATTGTACTCATGGTTCAATTTAAAGAAGCTTACCTACTAACCAAGGACCTTGAATCCTCTTTGCCTAGTGTTTTTGTATCTCTCTTGCAGGAATTCAAAGAAGTCTTCCATGAGGAGTTGCCTAAGGAGTTACCACCTCATAGAGCACAAGATTGACTTCATCCGAGGCACTCAGATTCCAAATCGACTAGCATATCGAACCAACCCTCAAGAGGCAAAAGAGATTTAAAGGCAAGTAGATGAGTTGCTTGCCCAAGGTATGTCCTCGTAGTGTTCCTGTCTTACTTGTACCTAAGAAAGATGGATCATAGAGGATGCGAGTAGATTGAAGGGCTATAAATAAAATTACCATTAAGTATAGACATCTTATTTCTAGGTTGGATGACATGCTCGATGAATTATATGGTAGTAGCCTATTTACAAAAATAGACTTAAAATTTGGATACCATCAAATTATGATAAATGTTGAAGATGAATAGAAAACCGCTTTCAAAACTAAACATGGCTTGTATGAATGGTTGGTTTGGCATTTTGGTTTGACTAATGCACCAAGTACTTTTATGAGACTTATGAACTATGTGTTGAGTGATTTTTTGGGAGACGTTTATTTTGATGGCATTCTAATATATTCTAGGACACTAGAGGATCATCTTAGACATGTTAGATGTATTTTAATTGTACTTGGAAAGGAAAAGCTTTTTGAAATCCTCAAAAAGTGTAGTTTTTGTATGGAGAAGGTAAACTTCCTAGGGTTTGTAGTAACTAAAGAAGGAGTGGAAGTTGATACTAAGAAGGTTAAAGCTATTAGGGGAGTGGCCTACACCCAAGAACGCTAATGAGGTTAGAAGCTTTCATGGACTAGCTGGGTTCTATAGGAGGTTTATTAGAGACTTTAGTTCCATAGTTGCACCACTTAATGAACTTATTACGAACAATGTGAAGTCTGAGTGGGGAAAAGCTCAAGAATGTGCTTTTAGTACTTTGTAAGATAAGTTATATAATGTACCTTTACTTGCTTTGCCTAATTTTGAACTAACATTTGAAATTGAGTGTAATGCAAGTGGAATAGGTATTGGAGCTGTTTTAATGCAGAATCAAAGGCCATTGATGTACTTTAGTGAAAAATCGAATGAGCAACTTTGAAGTATCCTACCTATGACAAGGAGCTTTATGCCTTGCTGAGAGCATTACAAACATGGTAGCACTACTTATGGCGAAAGGAATTTGTTATTCACATTAGCCATTAGAGCTTGCAACACTTGAGGAAGCAAGTTGAATCGAAGGCATGCTAAATGGTCAGAGTTCATAGAAACTTTTCCCTACGTGATAAGGTATAAAAAGGTAAGGAAATGTGGTAGCTGATGCACTATCTCGGAGGTATGTGTTACTGAACTCACACAAATTAAATTGCTTGGTTTTGAACACATTAAGACCTTGTATTCACAGAACACTTATTTTGCACTTGTCGTTGAATCTCTTATGTAAAAACGTGTTCTTGATGATTATATGACGTTTGATGGCTTCTTGTTTAGAAAAAGTAAGCTTTGCATTCCCACTTGTTCTATTTGTGAATTATTGGTTAAAGAAGCTTATGGAGGAGTTTAATGGGACATCTTTTGGTCGCTAAAACATATGACATATTGAATAAACATTTCTATTGGCCTAGGATGAGGCATGACATACATAAAGAATGTGGAAGATGCATTGCATGTAAGGAAGCAAAGTCTAGGAGACAACCACGTGGATTTTATTTACCTTTACCAACTGAAAGGTGTATCAACATACATATGCAGCGGATTAGGATCTAAAGCACTCTAACTAGCTCAATTGAATAAGGAAAATCATGCTATCAAAGAGGAAAAATAGGGAATTGGTAAACTCACCTTTGAAGTTCAATTCCTCCTCTATCTCCGGAGGATTTGTCCTCGAATCAGCACCCAGACCACCACTAGAGTCTTCCCGACTATTCTCCAGCCTTGGAACGGGATGGTGGGATCCCTTGATTGGTGAAAATAGG
>JAOANK020771150.1:0-10856 GCA_026257165.2 Telfairia occidentalis | reverse complement strand
CGATTTTTTGGAAGTGGAGAAAGTTAGGGAAAAGGGAACTCGGAAGGATGATGAAGTCAGCAGTCAAAGATACTTTTTTTTAAGGGAAAAAAGCACATTCACCCATGCTCAAATCCCCCTTCCCTTTTTCCCCAAAAATAAAAAACATATTTTTATTTTATTTTATTTTATTTCAAAAAATTAGTGTGAAAGAAAGAATTAACAATGTCGTGAAAAATATTTTAAAGAAAAATTGGGTGTGGGGTCCAGAATTTTATAATTTGACTCTATTGACTGCCAACGCTACTACTTTCGACCCTATCCTCCTATTTATTTATTCTTTTTAGTGAGGCAAGTTTTCAACTATTGTTCATTATATTTATGATGACAATTCTTTATGTTTGAAAGTTTTTTTTGAAATTTTTTCTATGAAATAATAATTGGTGGAATTTATTTTTAAAATATGATATTATTGTACAGTTGAATTATTATTTATTATTTATTTTTGTAACTATCTACCGTCAAAAGAATGATACTTTTAATTATTCTAACAAAAAAAAAAAAAAACAATGAAACTTTTTTGAAGAACAATATTTTTCCAACATTTTAAAACGATAAATTAAAACCAAAAAAATCTATTAAATTTGACAAGTCTGACCAAATTTGTAGAATATAAAGAATCAACATCTTGATTATGGGTGCAATCTATTTCTCCAAGCAATCACTTTCATCTTTTAAAAAATGATTTTTGTTTTTTTTATATTAATTAGTAGGTTGAACATCAATTTCATATGAATCTCAGTCAAATATTTTGGCCGATTGATAGTTTCCATGCATATAAAATAGAGAAAAAAAAGTTTTTTTCAAACCAATTAGTGTGTTGAGTTTTTAATGCATGTGAGAAAATCATAGAATTCATTTCAAGTTTTTTGTTTTTTATTAAACATCAATTCATAACAAACGAGGTGTCCTCCTACATTCCTATCATAATATCATTGGTAACATTAAAAAAAAAGGACAAGTTGAAAGATACGAGTCACGAGCATTTAAATTATATTCCGGTGGGTTATTTTGATACTTATATTCAATCAGGGCTTTTGAGAATTTTTTATTGTTTTTATTGGAAATGTTGGAATTAATTATTGGTTGGGTCTCATATAGGGTTTGTAGGCTAACATTTTAGGAAAATATATATGTAGAGGATAGCAATCCAAAATTTTTCCAAATATTGAGAGAATCAAAATTCCTCTCTATGACCCTAACCCAAAATGGTCCATGAATTCAGCCACAAAATGCCTTTCAATCCTTCACGAGGGCAGGATAATGATTGACTATAATGAGGCGGGAAATCTTTGAATTGATTGAAGATATATTGAGAATGGAGGTTTTTTTTTCCCAAACAAATTTGGGATGAAAATGAGAATGAGCAATATATTCCATACTGGATCCCAAATATGCCCTTATTCTCAAAAGTTGTATATCAGCCTTAACAAAAAAAAAAAAAAAAAAAAAAACTTAATTTAACCATCAATGACACTCAAACCAATAATTTTTTTTGTTTTCAAATAAATTAAGAAAATTGGCAAATCAAGCATAATTCAATTGGTTAAGTCATATATCATCGACCAAGATGTCAGAGGTTCAAACTCCCACCCCCACATGTTGTTGAACTCAAAAAAAAAAAAAAAAAATTCATTAAAAAGCTTCATACAAGATTCGATTATATATGATGTCTATTTAATTTTTTTTTAGTTCAACATATAGAGGTGATCGGTGATTTGAATCTCCAACATTTTGGTTAAAGATATATGCATTTATCGGTTGAGGTATGTTTAAGATGACATGACTACTTAGCCTTCAACGTATTAGAGAGAAAAAACAAATAAACAAAAACTTTTTTTCTAGTGAGAGATTCTATCTTTTTTTTTTCTTCCCATAAAATTACATGTGGAGGTGAAGGAATCCAAAGACCTTAAATTAGCCATACTTTATTATGTCAAGGCATTATTAGTAAATTGAGAGATACAAAAAGAGTACGATAAATTTAATATTATCCATTGCTCTAACGGAAAAAAAGGGAAAAAAAAATCAAAATATAAGTAATGTATCTCAAACAATCAAAAGGGTCTCGAGAAAAGCTAATCAATATCGTATAAACTCAACGCCCAAGGCAAAAGATTAAAGAAGGGGAGTTGGGTTCTTGGTTGTATTAATAATATTTTTCAAAAGAATTTGATGGTGGAGAGGGTGAAATTGTGAAGTCCAAAAACATTCTTTATTGAGAATAAAATTGAAGGGTGAAGGGAAGCGTGGGTGTTGGTCACGTGCTGTGTTGGGTGTTAGCCCTGCTAGGGCATGATGAATCAATTACAAGTCATTGTTGGTTTGGTTTGGTTTGGTTTTGACCATTTGCTTCTCTTTCAACAATACAGACATTGATTTGACTCCTCAGCTGCTTTCTTTGACCATACTCTCCATCTCCACGTTTTTACACATTTCGGCTCCATTCTATTTTCTATTCTTATGTTTCCATCACCACTTTCTTCTTTATTTCATTTCTCTTTGACTCGTACTAAGAAAAGTCTACTTAATTTAAGATATCCATCCCATGATTTAAACCTTTTTTTTCACACTTGCCCTCACATGATTGTATTATTTTTCTTAGATTAACCTGTAACGAGAGTTAAAGGGGGCCAAACCCAATTTATTTATGTTTTCATCTAGAATTGAATTTCTATTTATCCCTACTTGTCTTCTTTGGGATTTATTAGAGAAAGATCTCCAAAGATGTAATGAAGACAAAAATCCACTAGTAAATCTATCAGATCATTGGCTAAGATTTTTGTTCATCAGCATTCTTGGGGGGACCAGGGATGGGATATTATTATGATCTTTGAAAAGATCTTGGATGATACAGTGGAAGTACACAGCATCCAAATTCTCTTCAAATGGGAAGATGCTGGGTTAAGACTTAAGAGACAAATCAACCTCATAACACTACATTATATTTATTTCCTTATGATCTTTAATCAAAGATGTTCCTGCAGTTCTCATTTTCAAGACAACACAGGTCACATTTCTCAAACAAATTTCTTCGTTAGTTTTAAAAAAAAATTCAAGTATCTTTCTTTCTTCTTTTTATAATCACAAAATTAAACTCGTATTGGAACTAGTTACCGATTAATGAAGGTAACGAAAATTTCACCAAAGATTTGGAGGAAAAAATTACTGAGCATTGAGGAAGAAATTGAAGTTTCCAAGTACATTTAGAAGCAAATGTGTGAAGTGCAGGGCATAGTATGGTATGTAAAAAACCTACCTGTTCTCTCCAACGTCTCTATCAATCATAGAACAATGCTTCTGGTTCATCCTGACTTGTATTTTTCCTTGTCTCTTCCATGTGCTATACGTTTCCACGAAAAATAGAAATAATAAGAAATGTCAATTTTTTTTATAATATTCAACTACAGATGCAAATAAGAAAATTCTTTTTAGGAGGGAAAAAAACTATAAACCATCAAAAGGGAAAAAGAAAAAAGAAAGAAAATTAGGCTATAATTTTTTATGATCGGTTCGGTGAGCACTTTTGCAACAGAAGTTCAGTAATAAACTCTACCACAGAGTATGTTTCCACGATGTCTCCAAGGAACAAAATATTTGAAAAATAGAACTTTTCTATACATATTATTATTTAAAAAAATATAAAAAAAATCATCCCAAGCTTTATTCACATACAGTGTCCTACTTTGCATACCATAAACTCCATATTGTCTCTCTACAATTAAATTTTAACTTTTCCGGCTTTGCTGTGGAGGATTCCGAAATGAACAGAGAAATTGAGGAAGGAAATCGTGCGGTTGTGGAAAGGAATTGCATAATTATGTTCCGTCTTTCCAAATGGGTCCCATGATTCATGTGTTCACCAATTTTCTTCCATTCTTTCAAAGTCTTGGCGGTTTAGTTTGAACAAACTACAAAGTTCCTTTTCTACTTTTCTGATTGATATATTTGGTTTGAACTTTTCCGTGTTTGATGGTTTGAATACTTTTCCCCTTGCACTCGTTGTACCCACTTAAATAAAGACGAACCATGTTAACTCCATTATTCTTGTCACAATAAAATTCCAGCCTCCCTCCAGCTCAGAAAAGGGATTTAAATTCCATATCAACTCTATTCTCATTTTTCCTTCTAACACCATTAAGACATTAAATAAATGTTGTTCATGGAAAGCCCTAAGTACAATTATGCTTCATTAAGATGCTATCATTCTCTAATAACACATCCACTCATGGCGTGTGGATGTTTGGTCTACTTTTTTCACTTGTTTTATCTAATAAAAGACCGGCGCCGAGGTTGTATAATTAAATACCATTTAGGATAGATTACGAAGAAGTTAATGGTGATCATAAGGCACCTTTAAAGGACCTGAAAGAAGAAATATTACCTCATCATAGGTCTATAGAGATTCTAAGACCATCATGAGCAAGCTGCACTGGAATTCCTTCCCTGAATGAGTACAATGATAGGACATAAAGATCAAGACAGGACATCCCATCTGGGTAAAGCTTACAGTACAAAATACAAAAAACCATCTCCCTCCAACTTCATTTAGACCTTTAAAGATAATAGAATCACTCAGGAACAGTGGAACGATCACTATTTGACAGCCAAGTGTGCAGGATAATCATTGAATGAATCTCAGTAACTTGATCGGTTTCCTTTTAAAAGGATCAGACAGTAAACATCATACCTTTTAGACCATTTGTTAAGGAACTCATTATCCATGTGGTGATCAAATTCATGACCCATTCCAATTAACATGGCTTGCTTTGGACATACCCTCTTCACTGCTTCAAGAGTCTGTAAAAAAAAGCTACGAGATATGATGTCAATGAAGTAATTACGAGATTCTAAAAACTGATCTCACAAAGATGTCTACAAAACCTGCGGAAGGCAGAAATGGACATTGTGGGATCCAGTCTGCAATGAGAAGGTGAAATGAAAAAACTAAGCAAAACTACCTCCAATTATAATAACACAAGGCATAAAACAGGTACGAGGTGAATTCATTGGCATCAACCAATACAAATTTCTTAAATGAACTCTTCATTTAATTATGTTGAAGGTTAATCCAAGAATCATGCGACGATCAGTTCAAACTAAGACAGAAAGAAGAGTAATAAAGAAGATCAAGAGAAGCAAGGCAATCAGATTTTAGAGTGTTCCGGCTCCAAAAAATGAGAGCCTACATCCACTTGCCCAAGGAGCCAATTCACTAATCTTTCAGCAATTTACAAGGCACATTCACCAAAAGGAAAAATCACTCACTCACGTTTTGCAATCTCTTATATAGATTACTGCCAACAGAGGGAATTAGGACACAAATAACAGAAGTTAGTTAGACTGTTGTTTGGTTCTGCTATTTGGTTGTGCTTTTAACTTGTAGTTGAACCACTCTTTAGCCAACAAATAAATTAAGAGAGTTCATCAATTCATAATTCCTTTCTTTATATTATTTCCGAGGATAATCCTCCATCGAGATACATGGGCAAGTATACATGAGGAAACTTAGCTCTTTACCTCCATATGTGCGGCAACTTTTATTTAACCAATCAAGTATTGCCCACCATACATTTCACATGAAACAATAGGTAACAGTATTTCGCATTCACATAATTGATTAACTAAACACGAACTACCTCACATATGCATGTCTATGCCAAGTTATTTAGATATTTGAGTATTGCGTACACCTTAAAATGTCCAATACAGTAAATAACTCCGATTAAGTGAGTAAACAAAAAAAAGGTTCAAATTAAACATAGATGTTAGGGGCAGTTAGTAATCACCGAAAATATACATAGACTTCCTAAGGGGACTGAAATAAATACATGAGAAAAAGGAGTAGGGAAGCCAAGCAGTATACGGAAGAAGCATTCAAACAAAAGAAAGCGTGCGATCTAGATTTCTAGACGTTCATGTAAATTAAGCATGACTCTTTTCACATGCATCTATGAAAACCAATGAGATATTGCCATCATGCACACAAAAGTTTAAGCATCATGAAGAACTTCATATAATAAAAATTTTCAGATTCGTGTTACCGACCCTACGTAGTGCATCCAAGATGAGAAGATCCAACTGCCCAGCTCCACTTTTTGAAATGACTGCAGCGAAAAAATATGCCATGGAGACATAAAATAAAGACTCGAAAGATATTCTCGTGCTTAAAATTTCTCCAAAATCTTGACAGAGTCCTTTTTAATGGCATGGCACGTAAATCTTGAACCTCTAACCCATGGACAAAAAAGAAATAGTTGAAGACAAAAATACCAAAATCACCAAGTTTAAGATAACATACAATCTTTTCAGAGCAAATAGTTTTTAAAGCTTTCAGCTGTAAAAACTAAGAAAATAAGCAGTTTACTTGGATATGCTAGCCTATTCTACTCATGGGCAAAGAAAATAAATCTATCAGCATAAAGCTTAAACTCAGGAGTCAGGAATATTATAAATATGAAAAGAGGTGATATTTTTAGGCCAAGGATAAGGGTTCAAGGCAGTTCTTCCAAATTTTAGTTCTGAATGTGGAACCTTTTCAGATTTTCTAACGTTAAAGTGATTTCTTGAGAATCTGTTTTTTGCACAAGAGGACTTCAGACTCCCTTCCACATTAACTTGATAAAAGAAAATCTTCTAGAGCCATTAAACTGAGTATCAAGATACTAGTCAATTTTAGAAATTATTTTCAAAGATTTGATCCAATGACTAATACTTCCAATAAAAGAAAAAAGGAAGTTTCTGGCTTAGCATCACATTGTAGTGTTATAAGAAGTTTGCAGGTTCCTACAAACATTATTCCAGCTGCCTAGTGCATCATATTTTCCACAAGGGCTACTAGAGGACGTTGGGAAACTTTATCAATTGATCTGTGTGCATTTCACAATGTCATGGAATATCCAAAAAGTGAAGTCGAAGAAAAAAGAAACATAAACTTATTCTAACAGAGGGCATTGGATGAAACAACAGACCGTGTTCTGTGCTTGGAGGAAATCGTGAGACATCAGATATATAGGCTACTTTACATTTTTCCCCAAAGAGAAAACCCAGACAAACATAATCTTCTCCATGCATAACCTGAACTGAAACAAACACTGGTAAAGAGGAGCACAGAGGAAATATCTGTCTATATGATAGTTAAGATAAGAAAGACTAGGTGAAGTAACTGGTAAAGGAACAAACTGTAAGCCTGATGCAATAAATGGTTTCTCATAATTATCCTCGATGATTCTCCAGTCAAGCTGTGCTACTCGTCTCACTTCTTGGCCCTCTCTAAGTCCTTTTTGCACCAAGTACGGGAACCTCATTGCTACACTGTGCCAAAAAAACAGAAAAGGCAACTGCACAGTATATTAAAGCTTAATTTGTAATTTAGAAAAGAAAAATGAAAAATGAGAGAGATAAGCTTAAAAAATTATGTCATAAGAGAGCTTCATTGGACTCACAATTCGCACCATTGCAATGAATAAGTATACAGGACTCTCTGGTGTATTTCATGCTCATAATAATATTGAGATTATTAAAAATTTATTAAGTATCTTTTTATTTTTTCACTTCCAATAGTACCTAATCACAGTTCAAGTTCCCAACTTACTAACTAACGAATGGCCTCTTAAAAATCACAAGAAAGAATATTGACTTAAATTCTGGAAGATGTGAAATGATTGACATGCACAATAGTAACAAAATTTTCTTTCAAGCCTGATTGTTAATTCTAAAGAATATAAGTCAGGAAGAAAAACATCAATTGCACAGAACTACACGAGTTACAAGGAATCTTTTCAGAAGTTATTGGATGGCAACGAGCAAGAAAATAGTTGTCCCTATATAAAAGAAAACCACTTTGACTTCCTTCATTGTTAAGCATTTAATTATCGGAAAGTCCCCGAAAGCAAAACAACACCATCTAAGAATTCGTTCTCAAAGAAAAAATAGGAGTCAGAAGCCTCCACATCTTGTGCCAATAATAGGAACTTTTCCATCATCAGACATATTGTCTATCTAATGAAATATCTTTGAACAAGTAGCTTACTCAAAATTTAAAAAGAGGAAAGAAAAAGTAGCCATACGAGTACCTCTTCATCGTATGTTGTGTTAGGTAAACAGGCGTCGAGTTAATTTCATTTGTGGGACTGAAAGGTTGTACAGCACGTATATCATCCAAACCAAGAACCGCATCCGCATGTTCATGAGTCAAAATTATCTGTAGAATTCAAAAGAAAAAGAAAAATGTCCCTCGAACAGTAAGAGTCAACTTTATTGCAAATAAAATGTTCTTTTAAGATTTACAATGCGGAGAATCAACTTTCATATAAAAAATGCTGGCACAAAGTGTAAATGTGATCCATATATAGTTCATGTACGTTAAACATGCAGATCAAAAATCGAGACAAACGAAAATTGCTTCTGGAAGCCATAACGAGATGCAGAAACGAATAGGGTCCCGATCATATAGTTATTTGTGCATTTTATTTTGAAAACTTTGCTACAAATTATACATCAAGAAGGAGCAAGTGATAACGACGACTCACAGAATCCACTCGATTAACTTTATGGCGTGTAAACCATCTTAGAACTTGCTCCCTAAACGTCTTCCCTACATCGATTACTATGTACTTGTGCTCACCATTGCCTCGGCAATAATCAACGAGCAGCGATGTGTTGCATCTGAAAATATACAAAACTTGGTTAACCTAACCGTTGCCACGCACGTATAACAAACGAAACGAGGACAATAAAACTGCAAACAACTTCCCCGGTGAGCGTATACCTAGGTCCAGTTACAACTTGGATTACGCACTAAAGAAATTTCAGTTACACTACCGGAAAACTACACTTTCAAGTGAAATAGAAGCTGCTAGCTCTTTCTTCATATGTGAAATTACGACGTTGAATCTGCTGCCTTAGACCATTATTTTAAAGAAGAAGATAAGAAAACAACGATGCAGCGTAATCTAGATGCAATTTAGTCCAAACTCCATACTCCGAAGAGATAGCCACAAATCTAGATGCAGAAACACCTAATTCTCAAATCAGTCACACTGCATCCTCGAAGAAGACTTGGAATCGAGGAATCCAATGAAATCACCTGTAGTTTAGGTTAAACTCTGGAGGAACCGTCACTGCCTGAGAGCAGACACGGCAGGGGGGATCATGCGGCTGAATAAGGCACATCAGATTAGGAACGGAATTCGAACACCCGGTGCCCAAGAAGATGAGCGCCGATCCTGTTCCATTGCCGTCGTTATCGCCGACGCCGATGCTCGACATTTTCCAGGAAAATCTGCGTCCCGAAATCCCTGCGACTGCGACGAGACTGGTTTTGAAGGTTTTGGCGCTTTTTATAAGGATGCTTCGAATTTCAACGGTTTGTCGTTAACCATTTTCAACAAACTTTTTTTTTCTTTCTTCTTTTTTTTTTTTCTTTTACTACATTTTCAACAAACTTAACTCACTTTGACACGTGCAAGAATAATGGATGACTCATAAATTTTAGAGAAAAAATCAACTTTTACTTGAACTTCGGCAAATTTATCAATTTTCGTCTTCAATTTTCAATTGAATCCCACACTTAAATATGCATTACAATTTCATTTCAATAAATATATACGTTGCAATTTTTATAGATATTTTTTTTTAATATTGTAGTTATAAGAAGTATTTATAGAAATATAGTAGTTTTCAAATTATTTTAAAAAATATTACACGTGAAAAAGAGTCGTCTCTTCAAGAGACAATTTTGCCACCTTTAAAAAAATAAAATTGTTCACAGTCTCTCAAGGTTTTAATCAATCTTTTATGTTTGGCGTGAAGACAAGACCTTCTTTTTGCCAACTCTTGGGATTCGTCGGACACTTTTTTTTTTCTTTTATGGATCAATTTTGTATTTTTTTTCTTTTCTTGTGGATGTTATTTTTATTTAAATACTATAAACCATCTTAATCCAAAAAAACTTAAAATTATTAAGCTAAATTTTCAAATAAAACTTTATATTTATCGTTTATTTTTTTTAATATTAGCTATTTAATTAAAAAAAAGTATATAACTAAATAATATTTATTTAAATTTAAATTTGTTTTGAAAAGATAAAATAACATCTATTTAGTGAAGAAAAAAATGCAAATTTGGTCCAGAAAAATAAAGAAAAAATTCCAAATATTTTTTAGAATTTTTTTATTTAAATATTATAAACAATTTTAGTCTAAAAAAATTAAAATGGTTAAGTTAAATATTTAAATAAAAATTTATGTTCATCTATTATTTTTTTAAAATATTTGTTATTTTATTCTTTAAAAAAATAAGAAGCGTCTAATTAAATACTATTTATTTAAATTTAAATTTGTTTTGAAATAAGAAAATAAATCCATTTAATCAAGAAAAAAAATGCAAATTTGGTCCAGAAAAAAAAAGTAAGACAAGAAGAGAAAAGCAAAGGAAAAATAAAACAAGTGCCAAATTTGCATTTTTTGGATTTTTTTTCCTTTTTCTTTTCTGACCAAATTTGAATTTTTTTTCTCGACCAAATGGACGTTATTTTTTCTTTTCAAAATAAATTAAAATTAATATTATTTAGTTAGATGTTTCTTTTTGTTCTTGGAATAAAATAACTAATACTTTAAAAAATAAATGACGAACATAAAATTTTATTTAAAAATTTAGCTTAATAGGAGAAAAAAAGCAAATTTGATCGAGAAAATAAAATGATAAAAAAGTTACAGACCTCGGAATCGATCCCAAGAACTAGCAGAAAGAAAGTTAGGGATAAAATCTTCATAGGTCGTCTCTTGAGGAGACGACTTATGAGCAATTTTTTTTTC
>JAOANK020770950.1:0-10857 GCA_026257165.2 Telfairia occidentalis | reverse complement strand
CTAAAAAAAATAGAATAAAACCGAATTGAATCAAAATATTTAATTAATTAAAAAATAAAAATAGTTCAATTTAGTAAGCCTACCAACCCAACTTAATAAAAGCCCACTATTAACGCCTACCCAATAAAAATTTTAGGATGTTTAATTTTAACCTAAAATCTCACCCCTCCCTCATCTCTTTTGTTTGCCGCCTTCATCCATCTCTCATCTCCCTCTCTCGCATCTCCACCCTCCCATTCTACTTCATCTCCTGTCACCCCTCATCATTGAAAATATATTTGTGACAATGCCTTCTCCCAGCCATCTCCCACAAGCTTCATCCCTCATCGCACTAACAATATTGTTGTTGCTTCTCCGTCTGTAGTACGGTGTCGCTTCCTCTTTCACATCACAAAAGCTATGCTACAACTCACCACTCTCTTACTCTCACCCTACATCTCGCATTTGTTAGTCGAATGGGAGTTTAGTTAAAAATCAGACCGAACGGACTGAAATCAAAACTAGTCGATTCGATTTTTAACCAAACATCAAGAAAGCTTTGATTTTTTCAGTTTAGAACATTTGAGAACCAAGGTGTTTGATTCAATCATCGATTTTGGCTAAAACCAGACAGAACCGAACCGTGCACACCTCTAGCATGAACTAAACAATTATGAAGAAAGTGAGGTATAAGATCTCATAAGCTCAGATTTCAGAGGATTTTTGGGTTGAGCAATAGTAATAGCCTCATATACAATAAATAAGAGTCGTTGCACTTGTATTGATTTAAAAACACTTGAGGAAAAGTGGTCAGGGACCCCACCTAATCTTTCAAACCTCAAGACCTTTGGATGCATAGGGTATCTTCATATAAAACAAGAGGAAGTTCAACTAAGAGCTGTCAAATGTACATTCATTCGGTATCCAAAAGGGATCAACGGGTGAAAATTGTGGGATTTTAGAACCAACCGAACATTATTAGTAGAGATATAACCTTCAAAGAGTTTGAGTTCTGATGATACAAACCCTAAATTATAGACCTTTAAATCAAATAAGAGAACTAATTCTAAGGTGGAGCTATAAGAGAAAAATGAAACAGCTACTACAAATAGAATCTCTGAAGCTAAAACATAACAATTAACTGAAGCAATTGGTGAGACAGATTCTGAAGAAGAGAATGAAAATCCTCAAGTTGACTTAACTAACTACAGTCTCTCAAGGGATAGATCAAGAAGACAAGTTAGACTCTCAGCTAGATATGCACAAGTTGATTGTGTGGTCTATGCTCTGAACTCAGGAGATGAACTAAATAAGGATGAACCTAAGAGCTATCAAGAAGCTATGGCAAGCCTGGAGCTAAATATTGGCTAAAAGCCGTTGGAATCTGAAATGAAATCACTTGAAAGGAATAATACATGGGAACTAGGTACCTTGCCCCCAAAAAGAAAGTTATCTCTTGCAAAGGTCTATAAAAGAAAACTAGGGAATGCAGTGATGAAGGGATAAAGTATAAGGGAATGTTAGTTGCCAAGAGTTTTTCTCAGAGAGAAAAAAAATGATTATAACAAAATGATTAAATATACATCCACCAAATTGGTTTTGGCCATTGTGCTTGCTTAAACTTTGAGCAGAAACAAATGGATATAACTACGACTTTCCTACATGGTAATCTAGAAGAGACTATCAACATGAGACAATTTGAGGTTATGAAACTGATGAGGTTTGGTTTACTGTTGAAACAAATCCTTATATGGGCTTAAACAGTCGCCAAGGTGTTGGTATAAACGTTTTGATGACTATGGAATCAGAATCGATTTCAACAAAAGCAAATATGATCCATTTGTGTACTTTAAAGAGATAAGATAATAGGAAATGATATATTTGTTGTTATATGTTGATGATATGCTACTTCTAGTGAAGGATTTGCCACTATGAAATCAGATTAAGCAAATATTAAGCAAAGAATTTAACATGAAAGACCTTGGACCACCTAGAATAAATCTAGGAATGGAAATCATGAGAAACAAGTCCAAAGGTGAATTATTCGTATGTCAAAAGAATTACACTTGTAAGGTGTTAAGGAGATTTAATATGTCAAATGTCAAACCTGTAAGTACACCTCTAGCACAATATTTTAAATTATCATCTAAAGACTCCCTTAAAGATAGTGAAGGAAAAAAACTCATGGAAAAGATACCATGCTTGAATGCAACTGGGAGCCTAATATAACTTATGGTCTGTACATGACCTAATTTAGCACAATGTTCAAGCTTGGTTAGTAAGTACATGAGTAACCCTGGAAGAAGTCATTGGCAGGCTATAAAATGGATACTTAGATACTTAGTTGGGACCACTAACATGGGATTAGTGTACAAACATCCAAATATTAAAAACTTAGCGCTTTTAGGCTATGTAAACTAAGATTATGCGAGAGATCTAGACAGAAGAAGATCCTTGACTGGTTACAATTTTTTACTTGGAGAAAATGTTATTAGTTGGAAGTCTAACCTTCAGCCAGTCGTCGCTTTATCAACCACTAAAGCTAAATTTAATAGCACTCAAATGAATGTTATTTTAGGGCCCTTAATTAGGTCGTTTTGTGCTTTAAAAATATGTTTTGAGGCTTTTATTTTTTGATTTATGTAGGAACCGAGCTGTGGAGAAGAAATTAATGATTTGAAGTGTTTGGATCGAAAAATGACCTAAAGAGGCAAAAATTTGGTTACAAGAAAAAAGCTGACGCTACCCTATGGCATTGAGATGCCAAGAGTAAAAAAAATTAGTGGCAATTTTGTAATTAAACTACCATAGCGTCAAGACGCTATTGCGAAGTGGTGTAAATGAAGATTTTCATTCTTGGGTTTGGGGAGCATCGTTTTGGAACAAATTTCGAGGTCTAAGGCTACTCTTTTGCTGAAGATTCGTGCTGAGAGCTAAAGGAAGTTTTCTTAGAGTCCATGGGTGAAAACCAAGTACTCGGGAGCGGTTCGAAGCCAGAGATGGAGAATAATCGATCCAAAAGTCTTCTTTTTCTCTCTTTTATTTTTTAGCAATGAATTTTCTGGATTGTTTGGGTTGTAATATTGAGCTTATGTGTAGCTAAATCTTTTGTTCTAAGGGTTAGATTAGCTAATGAACCATTAATTTTTTATTAGTTACTTTTGGATTGATTTTATTATGCAATTTCATTTGAGTAATTTATGTCCAATACTTTTAGTTGATTGATCGCCAACTAAATTGATTTATGGTTTATTACGTATTGGGAATAGAACTTTTAAACTAGATAAAATTGCCCAACTAATATTTATTTATGCATGAGAGTGATTTGTAAATGTTAGAAGTCATTTGAGAAGAGCCATTAATGTCTAGCTTTTTCTTATTAATTAGACTAATAAGTTAATTGTAACGACCCGACTTGTAGACATAGACTACCTAGGATCGCTACTAGCATGCATGCTCGTAAACAAATAATTTATAAAGTTACCAAGACTGAGATCATCTATTCTCATATATAAGAAATAGGTAAGTTTCAAAATACGTTCAAATAGGTCGGGATCTCCATTCAAAAGCAAACAGTACATTGAAATATAAGTTGAGAATAGTTCAAGAGACTAAAACACTTAGTTTGAAAACACTTCAAATGAAATAGCAAATGGATAATGCATTATTAGCGGAAGACTAAACTCATGACCATGACCCCTTACAATCCATTCATCATCAACCACCTTGTCAGCCTCTGTCGTTACTTAAAGAAGAAAAAACATAGAATAAGTTGAACATAAAGATACCCAGTAAGTGACCTCAACCTCCCAGGTCAAACATGAAAACACAAACAGTCATACAACTTATGTGAGACCTATTCTCTATCTTTACATAAAGGTATACATTCTCATGGAGGATCCTCAATATATAATACTCTGGGTGACACGATCTTGATCTCATCCTTTCGCCTCTCACTTGAGGTACGTGTGTCAGCTCTCTAGGAAACCTAACTACTACTAATGGTAAAGATACCCAGTTAGCATACCTAGATTTCCACCCACACCGATCTCTTGTAATGGGAGATGGTGTCACTGTCATATTTACATGCAACATGCATTCTAAATATGCATAGGTCGCAAACAATATCATATAACTGATGCCTATGGCTTCCATAATCATCAATACACATGAATCCATATCATCGTATATTCACATCACATCGTACTCATCACACTTCTCTATACAACATGCTTTTAAAAGAATCCACAAATAATATAATCATACTTTTTAGAGAATGCACAAAACGTCATAACATCACACAGGTCTAACCTAGCTCAAAGACTTATCTAAGAGCGAAGCCACTTACCTTATTCCAAAAAAAGCAAGGTGATTCTAAGTGGCTCAATATTCAATTATTTTAGCAACCTAAGTCAAAAATTTCTATAATGCTCAATTAATTCTCTAAACTACTAATAATTTCTAATTATAAAAAAAATATATATAGGGCTTTTAAGAGATAACCACTACCGGAATTGCACAATACACTCTCTGTCCAACCACCGCCACGCGCTGCCGTCTGCCACACGCCACCCATGCACCACCGCAAATGGGTGAATATGACCAGATTCAGATTCTACTCGGCCCTAGGAACTCAACATCACTGAAATCACCTCGATCAGAGCACTCGTGCGCCTCCAAGTGCAAGAGAAAGTTTGGTGTGTGTGCCACAAGCTCCGCCACTGTAGTTCACCTCCATCACGCATGACGCTTCACCACCAGTTCGATCGTGGTTTCGCTTCCATCAACGCGTAGATCTCGGTTCTTTCTGACCCTTTGTTTTTCCCAAAAAAACACCCTTCTAGTAACCAAAAAAGAGAAAAAAAATGTCGTTAAAAGGGAAAAAAAACTCGAGAAAACATAATGATAGCTAACTTACTCCCTTACTCAGTAGGGGGTGTGAAAAAGCAATGAAGAAGTCAGCCTTATAAAAAAACTCAAACGGAGAGAGGGAAGTGGAGGAAAACTAAGGAGGAAGAAAAAAGAACCCACCACCATCAGTCGGTCATCTACTGCCATCGTCACCAAAGTGTTGCTGTCGTCGTCAGAGTGTTGCCGCCTGCTGGTGTGGTCGAGAAGGAGACAAGTGTGAGAGAGAAAAATTTTCGAGGAGGGGAGAGTTTGCGTGAGAATGTGAAGGGAAAAAGAAAGGAAAATTCTTTGTGAAAAAAGTAAGGTGGCTTTGTGGTTAGGGTTCCTATCAAGTATACTTATAGGGTTCACTCCAAACCCTAACCATAGCCCTAAATCATTTTAATCACAAAAACGTCATCATCCCTTAGATTTTCTTTTTCCAAAATAAATAAAATTCCTTTATTTCTAAAATAACAAATCTTATCTATTTGCCCCTCTAATATGATCAAAATAACTTAGACTCTAATTAATTCAACAATAATACATTTAAATTGAATTAAATTAATGAGACGTTACAACTGACCCACCTTTAGAACTTTCATCCTCGAAAGTTGCTACTCCTGGAACAATTCGAGGTACTTGGTTTTCATTTCCTCTTGTAGCTCCCAAGTCGTTTCCTCTAACAGGTAATTTCTCCAAATGACTTTCACCAATGCTATCTCCCGATTGTGAAATACCTTCATCTCTCTGGCGGTAATTTGAACGAGCTTCTCCTCATAGCTCAGGCTCTTACTAACATGCAGAGCCTCGTAATCTATCACATGTGAAGGGTGCGTTATATACTTTCGCAGCAAAGAGACATGGAAGATATTGTGAACTGCTGAAAGGAAGGTGACAAGGCTAACCGATAGGCCCAAGGCTGATCTGCTCTAATATCTCAAATGGGTCGATGAAATGTGGGCTCAACTTCCCCTCTCGATCAAACCTCAAGACCCCTTTCGTAGGAGCCACTCGTAGAAATACATGTTCGCCTACTACAAATTCTAAGTCTCTTCATCGCACATTTGCGTAGCTCTTCAACTAAGTCAGTTGTGTGTTAATGAGCTTCCTTGCTTTTCATCAATATAAACTTCCATATTTTGTCTGATCTGGGCATCAAACATATTGTTCACTATTTTTTGGTAAGTTTCTCCAGCATTTTTTAATCCGAATGACATTACTTTATAGCAATATAAGCCTTGACTAGTGATGAATGAAGCTTTTTCTTGGTCGAGCTCATACATTTTGATCTGATTTTAGCAAGAATAAGCATCCATAAAACTTTGTAATTCATGCCCAGTAATAGCATCTACAAGTTGATCTATTGGCGAAGTGAGAAACTATCTTTAGGACAAGTTTTATTAAGATCAATAAAGTCAATGCATACTCTCAATTTCTCATTTGCTTTCTTAACCAAGATCACATTGGAGAGCCATCCCGGATAATGTATCTCATGTATGAAGCTTGCTTTAAGTAAATAGAAAGAAACACACATACGATGCACATGGAATCATGTAATTTTAATTTAAAGTAAAAATGATAATGTTTTTTTATAATTTAAAATGTTATTCTTAAAGATTGTTTAGATATTTAATAAAGATGACAACACATTTATTAATTAACAAAAAAAATGAGACGACCGAGAGGAAATATTATTATTGATATTGTACACTTGAATGGAAAAATAAAAACAACACATAATTATGATATTGTAGTAATAATTAATTATTAAAATATAGTATATACTATTTGTTAAAATTATATTATCAATAATTAAAATTAGAACGTTATAAGAAAAATAAGAAAAATAGAATGAGTAATATAAAAGATTACCACCGTTAGATGTAGCTTTCTATGAAAGAAAGTTTTTCGTTCAGGCATATCTCAACCATTAGACCGTGATGTTTCACATGCACAACCTAAATCACACTCCAACACGAACGGATGCCTTTGCCATGTAACTACCTCCATTAAATATAGTTCTCTCAATGAACACCTCGATCGAAATAGCATAAATTTGTCTCTTCAACATCAAACAATTATATATTAATTGAATATTAAATGAAGAGAAAGAAGAAAAAAGAGTTAAAAGATATTCACCTGTTTTCTTTTAAAGAAAAAAATTAGTCCTCTTAAGTTATTTCTAAAGTTGAAAAATCAAATTAGTTTTATATTTTTAAATGATTATTTTACATAATATCACATTGTTTAAAAGTAAAATGCGCACAAAAACTTTTTAAATATCCAATTATTAAAGGTGACTTTGTATGAAATGATGTATTTTTCTGTAAAAATACATCTTAATGAACACTTCAACTCGAATAGTCGCGCCCCATAGTAGTTCAAAGGACAAAATATGTATGTATTAAAAAGTTGAGAGAAAATTTTGAAGTTAAAGATTCTCGTTCATAATATCACGTATTTTTAAAGTAAAATATAAACAAAGACGATTTTTTAAATACTCAACCATTAGAGATAGTTATGTGTGAAAAAATGTGTTTGTCTATATGCATACATCTCAACAAATGCCTCGACTCAAAAAGTTGTGTGTCGTAGAAGTTTGTAGGCAAAATGGGTACTAATTTTTTTTTAAAATAGCCAAATGTTAGAGGTGACTTTTGCGTGAAATGATCTGTCTATTTGTACATAAACTTTTCAACGAACACATCGATCGGAATAATCGCTTCTTGTTACGGGTGACTTTGTATGAAATGACGTGTCTATACAGACACCATGACTCGAAGATTCGTGTCATGTAGAAGTTTGAAGGAAAAAATGAGCATATATTAAAAAGTTGATGGCATAATTGAAAGACAAAAGTTCACCTCCATAGCCCCATTTAATATAGTATTGATTTACATACTTCCTCAACTACCGCCTCATCTCTAGCTGTATCAAATGTGCATCATTTTTTCCTGGTCGATGACCATTATCTACATTCAGACGATGCACCATGATATTTGGGTCTATGCCAGACATATCTTTGTGTGACCATGCAAAGATGTCTGCATTATTCTTCAAGAAATTAACGAGTTCATTCTTTCATCTAGCCTCGAGCTTTGTTTCAATCTTTACGCATGCATCTTGTTGGAGGAGAGGAACAAATTCAAATGGCTCAGTTGGGGCACCTCATTTCCTTGGTTCAGGGTCACCCAAGTCTTCAATAAGGGGACCTAAGGTCAAGATCTCCAAAGTTGGGTCCTTAGTAGAGCATACCTCGGGTTCCAACATATTCACCGAGCTTGCCTCCTTCGTTGCCTTGTGGTAACATTCACGTGACATTTGTTGTCTCCTTTTACTACTTATGTACCAATCGGAGTAGGAAACTTCATCATATGGTGATACGTGGAAGGAACTTCCTGCAGGCCATTAATGGTGGGTCATCCCAAGATTATATTATATGCGGGGACAATCTACACCAAAAATTCTACCAGTCTTATTATTTGACAGAGCTCAATACTCCCTTCAAGAACTACTTGCTCACCTCCAAAACTGATTAAAAGTGTCGAGCTCATTTTGAGTTTACCTCTATCAAGTCTCATTGCATTGAGGGTGAGCACACTGGCAGAACTTCCTCTGTCTATGAGGATTCAAAGACTTTAGTATTGGCCACTGTAAGCATAACCACTAAGGCACATTGTGGGGCTAGTACAGGTTAACTGCATCTTCTTCCATAAAAGTTATCTAGGAAGCTTGGATGGATTGGCTGGTGGTGTAGACTCCTAAAGGTGGTTTAAGGTCTTGCTTCTCGAGCATATATCTTCCCTCTTTCTATTTGAGGGTGCCTCCTAGTAGGCCACTAAAGATAGTTCGAATCTCTTTCAAGGGTGGAGGGGCGCCCTTTTTTTCATCTCCTCCATTAGACTTAAGATCTCTTAGGTTTCTAACACGCTTCACGAATTCTTTTAGATAACCACGCTAGATTAGAGTCGTAATTTCTACTTTCAAATCAAAACACTTAGAAGTAGTATGCTTGTGATCTCCATGAAACAGACAATATTTATCCTTATTTCTTTTATTTGACCTGGCTTTCATCTTAGGAGGCCAATATAGTAAATTTTTATAGATTTCTACATCTTTCTTCACGGGTTCTCTCAAACTCAATTATTCTCCAGTGCTCATATATTTTTGTGCTCTAGAGAGGAGCTCCACATATGTTACACGTGTCTTCTTGCCTAAGGACCATAAGAACTTTTCGTCCTTTAGACCAGCCATCATAGCTGTAAGGGCTATGTCATCCGTGTAACCCTTCACCTTTAATGCTTCCTTGTTAATTGGATCACATAATTTCATAAGTTTTCTCTTGACCTTTGTCGCACAGTCAATAGGTGGGCAACATGCTTTATATGGTCCTGGCCTCCCAAAAACTGAGTGGCAAAGTCTCAAGCTAATTTCTTGAAAGATGAGATGGTACGAGGCTTCAGTTGTCTATGTCATCCTCGTGCTGACGGGGTCAGCATAAGCGGAAAAACCTTGTATTTTATGGCTTCTTATACTCCATGAAGTTCCATCCAAGTGCGAAATATCTCCACGTGCTCTACTGGTCTTTCGAGCCATCATAAGATGTTATTGGGAGAAGCTTGGATTTTGAGGGCAATTCAATGATCATGATATCAGGAATGAAGGGGGGTTCGACCCGTTCCAAGAACTCATCTACAATTGGAATGGCCTTACCATTATATTCCTTTGAATGTGTCTGAGCTCGTTCTGAAGTTGTCTCAACTCGAGCGCCCAAGGCTGACTTTCTGCTGTTGAAGTAGTTATCTCCTTGTGCACTTTACTCCTTTCTTCAAGCAATGTTCGTAACTCAGTTCCTTGTTGGTCTAAGAGTACACATATCATGGTGAAAGATAACCGAGAAAGAATAATAATAATAAAGAAAAAGAAAAGAATCCAAAGAGAGATAAAACAAAAAGATAAAATGAAATAAAAATATAAAATAATTTTTTTAAAAAAGAGAAAAAAAATAAAAATAGAAATAAAAGGAATAAAAATAAATAAAAATAAAAAGAATCCGAGTCTTGTTAAAGTTGACGAGTGTTGGGCAAAGTCGTTATTATAAAAGTAGTGACTCTTCATTTTTTTTACCTCACTTGACTCTTTATAGATTTGTCTCACTGGCGAATTGCCACATCTGCCCTTCATCGTCAAGGTAGATCTGCTTCCGCCACTTTCTTTTTTCCTTTTAAGCAGATTTGTCTGTAAACTAGGCAGGTAATAATTTTATTGAGAAAATGTAACTAAAATTTACTAAAAGGAATTAAAATAAAATTTAATTAAAATATTTATTAAAATTAAATTAAAAAGAATAAGAATTATTAAAAATTATTTTTTTTTAAAAAATAATAATATTATTATATTATTCAGTAGACCAATCTCTCAAGTCTGATCTTAACTTCTAAGTCCATGGGTCTTGTTATTGAAGATTAAACTAGCTCATATAGTGTTTTAGACCCACTTGACTTGTTCATTAATTGCTATTTTTGTGTTATACAAATTCATCTTATACTGATTTACAAGTAATTGGAATAAGGGTGTGATTGGTACGACCATCTCTTAAGTCTGATCTAAACTTCTAAGTCCATGAGTCTTGTTATTGAAGATTAAACTAGCTCATATAGTGTTTTAGACTCATTGGACTTGTTCATTAATTGCTATTTTTGTGTTATACAAATTCTTCTTATATTGATTCACAAGTAATTGCAATAAGGGTGTGATTGGGACGATAATCTCTTAAGTCTAATCTAAACTGCTAAGTCCATGGGTCTTGTTATTGAAGATTAAACTAGGTTCATATAGTGTTTTAGACCCACTGGACTTGTTCATTAATTGTTATTTTTGTGTTATACAAATTCATCTTATATTGTCTCACAAGTAATTGCAATAAGGGTGTGATTGGGACGATAATCTCTTAAGTCTAATCTAAACTTCTAAGTCCATGGGTCT
>JAOANK020770852.1:0-10857 GCA_026257165.2 Telfairia occidentalis | reverse complement strand
TGTTAATACATTGATTATGAAGCAACATTCGAAGATTGACACCAAACCTAGGCATCACCAAGAGCATGAGGTAGAGACGGAACGACTTTGGCCCAATTCAAAATTTACTTCACATTCTTTTGAATATCGTAAACCACGTGAGAACTAGAAGGACAAACATTCTTTCCAACATCGATGGAATCCAAGACGAGATGAGCCTTTAACGTCTCATGATAATAAAGTTGCTTTACAAGGGAGATTATTCAATAGAGGTCTGAGATAAGTCACAATTATTTTCTTCTCATGGCTACTACTTTACAAGATATGAATTTGGATTTGAGGACGAATCTTTCAAAAGGGGGAGAGGATATATGAAAATCCAAGGGCTTTAATTTTTATTCAATTTTATTTATAGCCCTACAATCTACACACATTCTCCATGATCCATCTTTCTTAGGTACAAGTAAGATAGGAACACTACAAGGACTTATTCTTTCACGTACATACCCTTGGGCAAGCAACTCATCTACTTGCCTTTGAATCTCTTTTACCTCTTAAGGATTGGTATGATATGCTGGTCCATTTGGAATTTGACCGTTTGGGATGAATTCATCTTGTGCTCTATGCCTCTCAAAGGTGGTAGCTCCTTAGGCAACTCCTCAGGGAAGACTTCTTTGAATTCCTGCAAGAGAGATACAAAAACACTAGGCAAAGAGGATTCAAGGTCCTCGGTTAGTAGGTAAGCTTCTTTAAATTGAACCATGAGTACGGTTCTTTTTGCAAACATAGCGTTTCTAACCTCACAAGATTTAGCACTCCAGCTTACCATTTTTTTCTTTGTTTTCTCTCTAGATCGCGAGGTATTCTCTTGCTTTTCTCTCAATCTCTAATTTTCTCTCAAACACTCATTTTCTTTTCCCTTTTCTTTTTTGCTCGTCTCATTTGCTTTTGTTGCGACCATTCCTTTTCTTTTTTCTAACTTTTCTTGATCAATCAATACTTCCCTAGGGGATAAAGGAACAAGTACAATTTTCCTACCATTATGTGTAAAAGTGTAACGATAAGATAACCATCCTAGAGACTTTTTTGTCAAACTGCCAAGGTCGACCGAGGAGTACATCGCCAGCATGCATTGGTACAACATCACATAGTACTTCATCCTTGTATCTCCTAATGGCAAAAGGTACCTTCACCTGTTTAGTCACCTTGAGTTCTCCACAATCATTAAGTCACTATAGTTTGTAAGGTCGTGGATGGGGCATAGTATCTAAACTTAATCGCGAGACCAAGCTAGAGCTTATTGCATTCATATAACTCCCACTATCAATCACTACAGTACAAGGCAAAGCTTGTACAAGACCATGTGTATGGAAAAGGTTCTCGTTGGTTCTCCAAGTCATCCTCCCACATGTATGTACTTAGAGCTCTCCTAGTGACTAAGAACAAATTTGAGGTATCCTCCACATCTTCCTCATTCTCTTGGCCACTCATGGACTCATCCCTTTCTTCTTCTCTCTCGCTCTCGTCTGTGACTACCTCCCCTTCCCTAATGATCATTGCCCTTCTATTAGGGCATTCTCGGCTTATGTGTCCCACCCCTTAACATTTCCAGCACTTAAGATCTCTATTTCTACCTGTGGGTGTTTCAGCCTTAGGCTTTGATCTGTATGAGGTCTCTCCTTTATCTTTAGATTTTTCACTGCCTACTTTGGCCTTAAATTTAGAATTTGTGGATCTACCATCTTGTTTCCAAGTACAAGATGTGTTCGAAGAAGGTGTAGAAGTAGTGTACCTTGATTTACGTCGACGTTGAAGCTGTCTTTCAACTTTTTTCGTGAGGTGCACCAACTCCTCCATATCCTCATATGGTTGCATGTCAACACAATCACTCACATCGATGTTTAAACCATCAAGAAACTGTGTCATGGTTTGCTCTTCATCTTCATCCATGTCTAATCCTTCCATCAACCTTTCCATCTCCTTGTAATAATCTTCAACTCTCTTACTCCCTTCACGTAGAGCATGAAGTTTTTGGGCACAATCCCCCAAGTAATGTTTCAAAATGAATCGTCTCCTCATGAGATCTTTTAGTTCCAACCACGTCTCCACTCGACCTTCTTGGTGCCTCCTTCTCTTAGAACACACCTTATCCCACCAAGTTTGTGCAGAATCTTTAAAATGTGTGATAGATATAATTACCTTTTTCTCTTCTGTGAAGTTGTTACAATAGAAGATGAGCCCTGCTTTGTACTCCCATTGAAAGTAGTCTTCAGGATCAGAAGTACCATAAAACTTGGGAAATTGGACCTTGATGTTACCAAATCCTTGTTCCCCATGGTTGTCTTCTCTTCTACCTGGTGCTTGCCTATTTTGGAAACCTCCTCTTCCCCTCACGCCTCGACATTCTCCACTTCTAGGCATAGCGATAATCGGGTCAAGATCATCATCATCTTCTTGATTCGAGTCATCTTCCTCTTCCAAACCCTCTTTGCGTTGCCTCCTTGCTTGAGGTCTATCCCAAACTTGAAGTCGTTGCTCCAATCTATCAAACCTTTCATTAATCATGGTCTCTATGTTTTGCAGGACCCTTTCAAAATTTCATTCTTGTGGCTCCCCTTGTGGGACATCTCCATTGTTAGGCCTATCTTCAGAATTTAACATTGGTTTCTTATCAATGTGGCATTACCAAGATGCCATTTGAGCCTTTAGTGAACTTACCTCATCTAGCTTGTATAATCCAACAACTCTCTAACTTGATCTCTCTGATGGCTAGTTGTAGCTCGTGGCTACCATATCTTCTAGCAATGCTTTGGTGGCTTCAACTGTCTTAGACAAGATGGACCCCCTACCACTGCATCAATAATAGATTTAGTGGTACTAGATAATCCATTATAAAATAGTTGAATTTGTAACCAGTAAGGATATCCATGTTTGGGGCACTTCCTAAGAAGATCCTTGTAACGTTCCCATGCTGCAAACAACTACTTGCCATCATTCTGTCTGAATGTTCCAATCTCAGTTCTTAGCCTATGAGTCTTTGTTGGTGGAAAAAAAATGTTCAGGAAGGCTTGCGCCAACTCATCCCATATAGTGATACTCTCTAAAGGTAGTGCTTCCAACCAATCCTTTGCTTTACATTTGCTTTGTCTTGTATAGAAAAATAAAATAGGCGCAAGCATTTAGAATCAGGTGAAATACCATTTATCATTACCATCCTACAGATCTCAAAGAATGAGCGGATGTACTTGTGAGGTCATCTGAATGGGTTCCCCTAAAAGCACTTTCTCTACTATCTAAATGAGTCTAGGCTTGAACTCGAAATTAGTCACATTTATGAGTGCATGGGTGATCTCGGGCTAAGCTCTAGGGATCGTGTGCTAAAAATAATCTCTTATGACTTTTGGGACTCCTTGTTGCTTTGTCATATTGTGGGGCTCAGTTCTCTATTCTCTTAAATTTCTCCTAAAACTGCTATGAATCTCGGGATCAAACGAAATAGGATTAGCCTCCCTAGTACGTTGCATACACCAATAAAACACACAAAAAGAAACAAGTAAAATACACTCGAGATTAAGATTTAGTAAACTTCCTAGATAACAAAAGAATTACACAATACCGATCATCGGTAATGATGCCAAAAACTTAATCACAACTCACTAACGTTACCACAAACACACAAGTCAATTTGTAATATCAAATGGTTGTGAGACTGAGTATCATCTTCAGGAGATCGATTTGCTAATCCCTTTAGTTATTAAGTAATTTTCTCAATTTTATCTAGGGAACAAAACTTCATGCAACAACTTGGAAATTAAAAATCAATCAAATAAATGTGGCATTAAACTCTTTCAATTTCAACTTCTATTACTCTCCCATCACTCTCATGCATAGCAAAACAATAGTTTAAAATCTTATGTCTAATTTAAAGCCTCCTCTCTCAAGAAAGACAATAAATACAAATCATTTAACCAATGGTCACATGATAAAAACCATTAATGAGAAGATTTCTTCTAAGAAAATAGCAATAAATTGAATCTAAGAGTATATAATACAATTAATGGTTCATTAACTACAACACCCTAGAACAAAAAGGAGTTAGCTACTCATTTGCATTAATTATAACCCAGAAAATCGAGAATTGATTCAAAATTGAAAGGAGAGAAATAAGCACCCTCGAGATGATTTCATGTCGTCTTGATGGTAGCATCACTCTTCAAGTTGTCAATTTTCACCCATGAACTCTTGGGAGTGACCCTTTTAGCTCCAACACGAAAACAAAGAAGAAACAAGCATTATTTCTCGAATTTCATTCCAAAAAAATAGCCTTCCCGAACCCTAGAATAAAAAATGAATTTTTATACTCCATTGTAGTAGTGTCGAGATGCTAGAGACAAAGTCTCGATGTGGTAGCAAAATAATTTCAAAATTGCCACTCCACGGATGTTCGTCAAAAGTATGTAGCATTAAGACGCCGTGTAGAGCATCGAGACGCTATGCTCTTGGGTCGAAGGTATCTTGGCCTGCATCCATTTTCCTTTGGTTTGTATCGTCTAGACACTTTCGTAGAGCATCGAGACGCTATGGTCTTGTGTCTGGGCTCTTTTTCTTAGTTTCCTTCATGCCTTAGCCCAATTTTGCACCTATTTGGCTCTTTGTCAATCCGACCAACTCGAAATCACCCATTTCACTTGAAAAGCTCGATTTATACAAGATTCAATAAATAAAAGCATCAAAGCTCACATTTTATGCACGAACGTACCTAAATAGAGGCCCTAAAATAGCACCTTTTGATTGGTACTAAAACGCCAACACATGGCTCTTTTTCTTAAAGTTGTGTCTGCTTCCAGTCACTCATGATTCCAACATCAAGAAGGGCAATTTTTCTTGTGTTTGCTATAATGAGCTCATTAACCATTAATGTTGGTAAAATGATTACCTTGAAAATCTATAGTTGCTACACAAAGAAGGTGGGTAGACTATTTTTTCCCAACACAATCATAATTTTGCGAACATGGGCGGGTGTTCCAATATTTCCAAGTGACGTCACATTCTTTGACAAAGGTGTGATTGAAACTTCCAATCTCACATGACTGTAGAGGGAGGAAGATACGTTGAGGCAAAGGGGCTTATTGAGCAACGTTTACCGTTTGCTGGAGCAACAAGACCCGCTAATTAGCCACCTTAAATTTGAAAAGAGGCAATATAAGACCCACGCTAAACTCGTAGGCGTGATACCGCAATCAAAAAGGCCTTCCAAGCAATATAAGACCCACGCTAAACTCGTAGGCGTGATACTACTTTTCTTGCTTTTTCGAACGATCTATTTAGTCCCTTAATCCCACTCGCACCTGTGGTGCATGACAAGGCCACGGAGGAACAAGATCCAGTGTTTGAAGGATGATGTGGACAAGGATGTTGGTTTAATCCGTAATGCTCTCTCAACTATCTACTATTTATTTCTTTATTTCTGCTAAGCTTATGTTTCTTTTATTGTGCTACTTCAATATTCTCCTCAATTAGATCAATCTTGTGTAATCCCAATTGTTGAATGCCTTAGTAAATCTGTTGTGCTACTGACTAATTGGAGGAACAAATAAAAACCCTAAGCATAATAGTTGGTCTAGCAATAGTCGTTTTTTTTTCACTTCAGCTTTTTATTTATGTATATTTTGACTAAATGACAACTACAGTGATTTGTGAGGTCAAGACTTTATTGACTTCTTACCCCTTTGCATATTAAGTCCGAAAGTTGACCAAATTCTTCAAAACCTCCCTTCAGGCTAACCTATATTCTGAGGAAAATTTGCTCCAACAATCATTGTGTCGTATTGTTTGTTCGATCAATTCTGCTTTAGCCTCTTTAGACTAAGCTTGAGGATCCTTCCTAGTGTGTTGTACTCATTGGGGGACAATGCACATTTTTCAGTTTGAGGATGTTATGTTCCTTTGGTCCTATTTAAATTTTTGATAAGCTTGGTGATCCTTAACATTAAAGTTTATTCCTTTTTCTTGATAGTATACTACTCTACCTTGTGTAGGTCTAGTAACCAGTAGTATTTATGACAACTCATATTTGCCACTATGTCAAAAAGTAACTTAGAAGAAGGGGTTACTAAAAAGAAATTGAAGAAAAGTATCGTTTGTAGGAGAACAAGTTGTTCCACAAGGTCATCCTAATATACTCAAGGTCCCAGTTTGCCTTTGAGGCATGTTTAGACCAAACTATACTCTATGTTCGGCTCATTAAGGTCCCAAATTAAAGTGTCGTTCGTAGGAGAACAAGTTGTTGGTTTATAATTATATTTCTAAAACATCCTTTAATGAAAAATGTATTGCAACTTCTTGTCAATTTCATATAGGATTGAACTTGCCCATTCCTATTGAATCAAGAAGTTATTCCAAAAGTACAATTGAGAATGAATAAAGATTGGATTAAGCTTAAGGATAGATTCTCAAGAGAGTTTATAGAAGGAGTTGCATAGTTTTTAGAAGTGGTAAAAAATCATGTTAATGAGGTAGGAAAAACAAGATGCTTATACAAGAATTGTCAAAATTTGATATGGCAATTATTGGATAGAGTGAAAAAACATTTATTCACAAATGGAATATCTTCGTTCGATAGTAAATTGGTGTATCACGGAGAACCCACCAACTTATCTCTATTTCAAAGAGACTGAACTCCTCCAGTGAATAACGAATTAAGTAGAGAATGTATTGCTGTCATTGAAGAAGATGAGATGTTTTGTAACACCCCGTTTAATTATTTTAATTTTAGTATAGGTGGTAATGAAGATATTTTCAATACGTAATTTGGAATTTTTTTTTTTTTTGGAGTTATTGATTATGGGAGTTATAATTTGGTACAATTTATTGGAGTACTATGTATTTTTGATTTTGAGGATTTTCTAAAAAAATAAAAGAAAAGAAACAAAAGGGGAATAATTATTGGGCTTAATGGCACTTTTATAATTAAGTTAAAAGGAGTTAGGGTTAGGGTTCCAAGTGCATCCTATAGAAGAATAAGGAGGCCCTAGCCCCCTCACTTTTAGTTTTCCAAAAGGAAGAAGGAAAACAAAACGGGGAAAAAGTCGATTCTTTTCCTCTCCTCTCCCATTCATGATTCCTTCCTCCTCTCACTCTCATTTTTTTCTCTCCTTTAGCCCCACCATTCCAGCAGCACCCTCTTTAGAACACAGTAGATCCAGATCTGGTTAGTGTGCTCGGGACCGCTGGAAAAAGTTTCGATACGTGTTCTCTTGTTTGGGGAGTTGTTTCTCGTTGTTTTGATGCACAAATCAAGTGAGATTTCTCGTTTCTGGTAGTGGGAGGCTAAAGTCATTGTGGAACCTCCGTTTTGGAAGGTAAGGTCGTTGGTTGTACTTTGCTTTTCGGGTTTTATTTAGTATGGCCATTAATCCCATTTTTCCTCCTTTTTCGGCCAAAAAAGGTGAGTTTTAAGTGCAACGAAAGGTGGAAAAGGACTCCAAGGACCAGATCTACACATTGGTGAAAATAGACATCGATTAGAGCAACGGAGAGCCCTCACGAGTCGAAGAAAGATGTTGCTTGTAGGCGACGCGTGAGCAACGGGCGTAGGATTCAGGACGCGTCTGGGCGCGTGAGACGTCGTATTGGAGTGTGGTCGGTGGCTTGGAATCATAGTGACCTTAAGTTTCAGGTTTAGGGGTGCGTGTTTCAAAATTTGGCGGCGCGTGGTGGCGGCAGCTGCAGGTGTGGCGACTGGTACGGCAGCGTGTTGCAGTTTTTTTCTAAACAATAAGCTCCCCTTGATGTGTTGTCCCTATGTGTAGCCTCGAAAATTGTTAAAAAGTAGTTTTACGATAAGTTTCTAAGAAAACTTGATGTTTGACCCTAGGTTGACCAAGCGTGCTTTGATCGATTCTTTATGAAGCTTTCTGGACTTGGTCGAGGTAAGCGACTTCACTTACGGACCTGTAAGGGCTTAGGTTAGATTATGTATGCAAATGAATGTCCTATATGCATGTGTGTAGGATAGTTTGTAAATAGAAGGCTATGTCATGTATGAATTAGCAAACCATGATATGTGATGTGGCATGTATGATTTTGATATGCTTAGAAAATATCCTTCTATGTATATAAGCATGCTTGAGAATTGTTTCCTGAATAGTGATGTGGCAATGTTTATTTTGATATGACATGCATGATGTAAATGTTAAGATTTTGTGTCGTATGTATGTGGGACCTTGCATGAACCATAAAACCATGAACCATGAGCCATGTTTCATATGAGGGTGACAATTGTCTCCCACGCCCAAAGGGTCGGTGTTAGGCAGCAATTCGGCTCTGCAGAATGGGTGCCATCTAGCATCAGGTACAGTCAACTTCCCAATTTAAATCGAGGGCCCAACACTCGTATCGAAAGTGAGATGACACCATGGTGGGGTAAAGATAGTTGTGTCACCCAGCATGATAAGTATAGTATAATGTCAACCATTGAATGATACGTCCCAAAAGATTAAATGTTGAGTTTGCATGAATGTGTATGTATGAACGTTTAACGCCGTAGGTGGGGTTACTTACTGGGTATATTTTATATACTCAACCTATGTTAATAATTTTTACAGGTAACAGTAGTAACGGTCGTGGTGGATGAGGAGGAGGGTTTTCTATGTGCCATGACTATGGTTATTATATTTATGCATTAGTCTTAGGGATCATGTATTTGAAAATTCAATTTTTAATAAATAACACCTGTAAGTTACTTCTTGATTTACTGCGATTTCTTGGGATCCCAATTTAAGTTTCGTTGAAAACATCCCTTAAGTTTTCAAAGCATGCCTTTTGTAATGGTCCTAAGGTTGTCTTAAGTTGGGTCGTTACAGTTGGTATTAGAGCCCAGTTTGGGATTCTGTAGACTGCTTACATCGTAAGCATAAAAGTGTCATAACTAAATCTCCATGGCCAAGTCGTAACCACCTCGTCACCACCAGGTAGTGTAGTTGTTAATAAAAAGTTAATTGGCTAAGCATGTGGTAGTAACATTATTTACCTGGTAGTAACATTATTTACATAGTAGTTAAAATGCTTTCTGTTAAACATGTTGCAGTATGTTGTACAATTATTATGAACTTTGTATGATTAAGAATATATAGCTGACCTAAGTTAGTAATTAGAAAATACCACCTCGAAGACGTAGAGCTGGTAGGCATTACCGTGGACGTGGTAGAGGAAGGGGTAAGGCATCTTCTCAACCAACGCCTTCTGCTGAACCCCAAGGACAACCCAAGGTTCAGCTAGAGGATTTATATCAAGAGCAGCCAGCTACTCAACCAGAGGCTCACCCAGAAAATCCACCACAGGCATAGTCCGCTACTCATTAGGCGGCACAACCTTAGCGACAGTAGTGTCAATGTTGTTGGATATGTTATAGACCTTGGTGGACACGATAGTGGTTAATGTTGTTGATCGAGTACTTCCATGACGCGGAGGAGCGTCAATTCGAGCCCGGTACCTGAAGGACTTCAAGAAGTATGACCCTGAAATCTTTGATGGAGTGTCTTTGGACCCTATAGTTGCAGAGTCATGGTTATCCTCGATGGAAACCATATTTCGATATATGGACTACCTGAATGACCAGAAGGTTCATTGCACGGCAGTCATGCTGAGGAGGGATGCTCTCTTATGGTGGGAGTCAACAGAATGTTCGATAGATGTCAGAGAAGGTCTGGTCACTTGGCTACAGTTTAAAGAAGTTTTTTTCAGTAAGTACTACCCTGCTATTGAAAGGTATAAGAAGCAAGCAGAGTTCCCCAACCTAAAGCAAGTTAATCGAGCAGTAGAAGAGTACGATCGAGAATTTACTAAGTTGATGAGGTTCGCTCCTGAGCTTGTAAACACCGAAGGACAGAAAGAAAGCAGAGCGTTTTATTATGGGACTTAAGGACGAGATTCAAGGATCCGTGGTAGCACATTGTCCAATAGACTATGCTTCAGCACTGCATATAGCTTCCCTAATTGATTTCCGACTAGCTAGCAGGTGCTAAGCTCCTTCAGCACTTGAAACTACCTCAGGGTAGAAAAGAAAACTTGAGCAAACGGTTTCTCACGTTCAGCAGCCCTGCAAATAGAAGGTGTCGAACAAAGGGAAAGAGAAACCAATGTGGACAGGCTATGGCAAGAGGCATGGGGTTGTTGTGTGGCGGGCAGTAAGGTATGTTTCAGGTGCCATCAAGAAGGTCACATAGCTGCAAGTTGTCCCAAGAATACTGTAGACATTTCGAGTCAGGCTACAAACTCGAACCAGGATAATCCTGAAGGAATCGTATTCCCAGCAGAAGCGATTAAACCCTTAATGCATTCAAAATTGAATTTGGGAAGCAACATGCATTTCAGAAACAAAACTACAGAGAGGACGAAATACCTTTGAAGAACTTCTCTCTAATTTACGTACTTCTTGTGTTATTCTACAACAATCTCAAACCCGAACACTACGACGTGGTGAACTTGCTATTCTCTTATGTTGGAACAATAAATAGATTGTGGGATCTATACTTTAGAGAGGAGAGGAGAACAACGTGAAAAACATCAACCTCTATGTTCTCAAAACAGAGGTATTTACCAAGAGAAGAAAAAGAACGTGGGAGGCCTTTTCTCTCCCACGTAGCCCATTAACTCCCCTTTAGTGGGGAGTTAATTTTAATTTTAATTTTAATTAAAATAATATAATTAATTATCATATAATGAATTAACTATATATTATGCATATTAATCACATTAAAATGCATATCTCTCTCTTTGACCTATGGTTTTAATATGAGTCTTATCCATATTAAATTTTAACCTATAGTATTTATATGAATCTCATTCATATAAATTAGATTTGAATCTCATTCAAAT
>JAOANK020770551.1:0-10858 GCA_026257165.2 Telfairia occidentalis | reverse complement strand
GAATTTTGCCCCAACAATCTAGTATCAGTTTGTTACATCGGCAGAAATAATCCACGTTCCAACACTTATAATCCTCGTTCGAGGAATCATCTTAATTTCTCTTAGAATTAAGGAGGAAATCACCATGATCCTCCAACGCAGCAGAAGGGAAATTATCCACTTGGATTTGGGCAGCAGAATCAGCAATTTGTGTCGTAGTAGAAAAGGTCGTTGCCCCAGCAAAATTCAAGCAATTCGTTTGAAAATTAGATGAAGATGTACATGGCTAAAACGATGCAATTATTCAGAGCCAGCAAGCTTCATTAAGAAATTTAGAGATCTAGATTGGACAATTGGCAAGCGAATTAAAGACTCGACCTTAAGGACAACTTCCTACAGATACTGGAAATACTAGGAGGGAAGGTAAAGGGCAAGTGCAAGCAGTAGAACTTAGAAGTGGAAGGCCTGAGGCTTGAACAACCTCTTTGCTGTAGCAAAAGAGTGTGAATTAGAATTCTACAGAGCAGCACGAGAGTGTCAGTAGCGAGGTGAGGATTGAAGAAAACACAGGAGACAGAGATGAAGCAGAGGAAGTTCCTAGAGCAAAACCTATTGAACCTCAAAAGTCTACTCACATTACTCATTTCAAACTTCCACCATCTCCATAACCACAAAGATTCAAGCAGAAAACTCAAGAAGCCTAATTTAAGAAATTCTTAGAAGTACTAAAAGAACTTCGTATAAGCATACCGCTAGTAGCTCCTAAGCAGATGCCCAATTATGTGAAATTCCTTAAAGACATTCCAACTAAGAAGAAGAGGTTAGAAGAATATGAAACAGTTTCTTTGACTGAAGAGTGTAGTGCAATCCTGAAAAATAGGCTACCTTGGAAAGTTAAGTATCCTAGATCATTCACCATTCCTGTTTCGATTGGAGGAAAAGAATTGGGAAGAGCATTATGTGATCTTGGAGCTAGCATCAATCTCATGCCATTCTCCATGTACAAGAAATTAGAAGTGGGAGAAGCAAGACCTACCATTGTCACACTTCAACTGGCTGACAAGTCGATTGCATATCCTGAAGGTAAGATTGAAGATATTCTGGTGCATGTTGATAGGCTTATATTCCCAGCCAATTGGACTACGAAGCTAATAAGAATGTGCCTATAATCTTGGGAAGACATTTTCTAGCCACAGGGAGGACTTCAATCGATATTCAAAAAGGAGAATTAACCATGAGAGTTCTTGACCAAGAGGTGAAGTTCAGTGTGTTTGATGTCATGAGATACCCAGCAGAATTGCAAGACGAAATTGTAGAAAATATATTCGAAACAGAAATGCAAGAACAACACATTCAGTAGTTTAGGGATGTTGTCTGTGGATGCAAATTCTGAGAACAATTGTTATGAGACATCAAATACAGAGGTATGTAAGACTTCTTGATATAAGAAAACATTTTAAACTCTTGATTTGAATGACAGGAAGTCTCCACCGATGAAGTCATCTGCTGAAGAACCACCGTAGTTGAAGTTAAAACCATTACCATCATATTTGGAGTATGTTTACCTAGGTGAGAAGGAAACATTGTCAATCATTATCGCCGCAAATTTATTGTCAGATGATGAAGATCGATTAATTCAATTGCTGAAGAAATACAAGAAGGGAATTTGCTGGACTCTAGCAGATATTCGAGGTATCAGCCCATCTTTTTGTATCCATAAGATTAACCTAGAAGATGGAAATTTTAAATTTGATGAGCAGCAAAGAAGGTTGAATCCAACCATTAAAGAGGTTGTGAAGAAAGAAGCCATCAAATGGTTTGACGCTAGAATCATTTATCCTATTGCAGACAGTAATTAGGTAAGTTCTATTCAGTGTGTACCCAAGAAAGGAGGAATGACAGTGATCACGAATGAAGCCAACGAACTTATCCCTGCTAGGACAGTGACTGGTTGGAGGGTGTGTATGGATTAAAGGAAGCTTAACACTACTACATGTAAGGATCACTTCCCTTTAGCTTTTATAGACCAAATGTTGGATAGGCGCATAGGTCAGGCTTACTATTGTTTTCTAGATGGTTATTTTGGGTATAACCAAACTAGTATAGCCCTTGCTGATCAAGAGAAAACCACATTTACCTGCCCCTGCGATACATTTGCATTTAGGAGGATGCCCTTTGGTCTCTACAATGCCCCCAACAACTTTCCAGCGGTGTATGATGGTTATTTTCTCTGATATGGTTGAATCAATTATGGAAGTGTTTATGACAATTTCTCAATCTTTAGGAATTCATTCATCATCTGTTTAGAAAATTTGGGTAAAGTTTTGAAAAGATGTGAAGAGACAAATTTGATTTTGAAATGGAAAAATGCCACTTCATGGTGAAAGAGGGCATTGTTCTAGGCCATAATATTTCTAAAAAACGAATAGAAATGAAAAGAGGTAAGATTGAAATCATTGAAAAGATGGAACCACAAAATTCTGTTAAGGGAATTAGAAGTTTCCCTAGCCATGCAGGTTTTTATCGAAGGTTCATCAAGGATTTTGAGTTTGATGTCGATTGTTTGAAAGTTTTTCAATTGTTGACGAAGGCATTCATCACGACACCATCATTTCATCACCTATTTGGAGTTTACCCTTCGAGTTGATATGTGATGCAAGCGATTATGTTGTTGGATCAATGCTTGGATAGAAGCATTACAAGATGATTCATCGAATTTATTATGCCAACAAAACTTTGAATGAAGCACAATTGAATTACGCAACTACAGAGAAGAAGCATTGAGCAGTAGTTTTTGCTTTTGAAAAGTTTAGATCATATCTGGTAGGTTCTAAAGTTACTGTTTTTACATATCATGCAACAATTTGCTACCTGTTGGCAAAGAAGGATGCAAAGCCAAAACTTATCAGATGGGTGCTCCTACTACAAGAGTTTGACCTGAAGATTAAAGACAAGAAAGGTTCAAAGAACTATGTTGCAAATCATCTGTCCAAAGTTGAGCAATCAAAAGAAATGTGGCAACAAACCGGAGATTTTGTGACTGTTTTCCATATGAGTATTTGTTTACTCTAGCTTAAATTACAGATGTTGACTCACCTTGATTTGCAGATATTGCTAACTATTTAGTCGCACGTTTATTACTTCCAGAATTGATGCAACAACAACAAAAGAAATTTCTTCATGATGTGCGCTTCTATTTCTATGATGACCCATTTGTGTACAAATAATGTGCTGATGGAATAGTATGAAAGTGCATTTCTCAATCAGAAGTTCTAGCTATCTTGGAATATTGTCATACAGCACCATATGGAGGACATTTTGGAGAGCAGTGAACCGCATCTAAGGCATTACAATTAGGTTGCTTTTGGCCATCAATATTCAAAGATGCTTACCTATTCAGCAAGACATGTGATAAGTGCCAAATGAAAGGAAATTTAGGAGTCAAGGATGAGATGCCACTAACGTTTATTTTTGAAATAGAGTTATTTGACGTATGGGGGATTGATTTTATGGGACCTTTTCCCCCATCAAATAGTAACTCTTATAATTTACTAGTTATTGACTGTATCAAAATGGGTGGAAGCGATAGCTTGTACCTAGAACAATGTTAAAACAGTTTCCAAATTCCTTTAGAAAAATATCTTTACTCATTTTGTAACTCCACGCGCTCCAATAAGTGACGGCGGATCTCATTTTATTAATAGGATCCTAACTAATTTATTAGCAAAGTATGGTGTTAGACACAGAGCGTCCACCCCTAATCATCCACAAGCCAATGGTCAAGTTAAGATTTCCAATAGGGAGGATTCAGGGGATCCTAAAGAAAGTTGTTAACCTGAGTAGGAAGGATTGGTCTTTTAGATTACCAAATGCTCTTCGGGCATGTAGAACTGCATTCAAGACACCTCGAGGAATGTCTCCTTATAGGTTAGTCTATGGAAAGGCATGTCATTTGCCTCTGGAGTTAGAGCACAAAGCTTTTTGGGCTCTAAAGCATTTGAATTTTTACACAACAGCGGCTGGAGCGTTAAGAATTCTACAGTTAAATGAATTGGAACAACATCATCATTTTTCCTATGAGAATGCTGAATCTGCAAGGAGAAGACTAAAGTATGGCATGATAGGAAATTGATTTAGAATCATTTTGAGAAAGGTCAACAAGTATTGCTATACAACTCAAGACTTAAACTTTTTTCTAGAAAATTAAAGTCTCAATGCTCAGGACCTTTCACTATTTTAAGTATTCTCATATGAAGTTGTAATGTTAAGAGATGAAAAAGATGGGAGAAACTTCAAGATTAATGGACAAAGAATCAAGCATTATTGGAGAGAAAACTTTCTTCGAAAAAGTGCTTCTCTCCAAATGCTACAAAATTGATAGTGGAGGAAGATTGAAGGAGCAATATCAGCGAATAACGTTAAATTATTCTCGTTCCCCTTTCTATTTTTGAATTTTTTATTGTTTTACTTTAGGAATATTTATGTAGAACAATTTAAATTTGATGTTATTTATTTAGAGTAGATTTGATTTCGTAGGATTTGGAGTTATTTTACTCCGTATTGTTTGAATTTGCAAAGTAATTTTCGTTTGCATTTGAAAATTAAATTTGAATTGGGGATTTTATTAGAGCATTATTCAATACAAAAATAAAATAAAATAGGATTTCATTTTTATCATTCCATAACTATCTCTAATTAAAATTAAAATTCTTATTTTGAAGATAATTATGAAAAGAATTCACAAGATTTGAGGATGAGAAAATAGAAAAATATATTCGAAATATTCATTTATTTGAATTTCGAATATCCAAAATTAGGGATTTTATTTGCAAAAATACCATATTTGAATTATTGTACTTAAGGAAATTTATGATAAAACACTCTTTTTGTAAACTTTCTAAGATTCGCCTAAGGAAATTTATGATAAAACATTCTTTTTGTAAACTTTCTAAGATTCGCCAGGGCAATTACATCAGCAATAGATCCATTGGGAATAGTTTATTCCAAGAAAGGCAATTTTGCAGACAATTTTCTTTATGCAATCATGGCCGCCAAGACCAGAGGTAATAAGTAAGGACCAGGAGGAAGAACTCACGTCTTGCTGCAAAACCTGATCAATCTTAACAGGCGCAAGTTGAAGAGCATACTCAGCTACATTGCCACCTCCGGTAGTGCATGAAGAGGCTGTAGAGGAGTACGATCCAGTGTTTAAGGATTAAGCATTTCAAAGGTGTTGGTTGTCCCTTATCTTTCTCTCTTTCTTTCTACTATTTTAAATTTTTGCTTTTTTTCTGATCCGTTTATGATGTTTTTAATTTGCAAATGGAACCCCCCATAATTGATTTTGTAACCCATTGCCTCTATTAAATGAAATCTATTTTGGTTGGGTTAATGAATTGTTCTGCTAAAATAATCTAGATTTTATTGCTAGGATTAAATTAACTGTTCTAAACAAACCTTTTGATCCAGCATTAGTAGAATCTGAAATACCTTTACTGAGACACAAAATTTGATTAGTATGAAAGCCTTAGTTTCTATTTCTTAGGGTTGAAAACTTATTGACTTAGACTCTTTCTGCACAACTAAGCCTACCTACTTTGCCTAGTCTTAACAAACTGCTTTTAGTCTGGTCAATCCCTGAGGAAACTTTGCTTCAACAATTAGAGGATTATTTTGTTTGCCTAATCAAACTTGTGCCAGATTCTTTAGACTAAGTTTTGGGTTTCCACCCTTTACCTTTATTGTCCAGCACATTGAGGACAATGTGCATTTTAAATTTGGGGATGGTGCGTCCCTTTGGTCCTTTTTAAACCTTACTAAATGATCCTTAAATTGTAAAAGTGCATTCCACTATTTTGGTGGTATACTCCTCTCTATTTAGACACTTGTTCTCTTCCTGAAATATCAGGAGAAACGTCAATATTTAGAAAAAAAATAGAAAAGTGGAATTACGAGGGATGAGTGTTGCCTAAATGTTATTGTGTCTTTAGAACAGGAAGGTTTGCTACCAACAATAGGAATGAAATTTCTGTTAAGTGATGAGTCTTGAAAAAGGCTATGACTTGAAGGAACAAAATTTTGGTTGTATGAAATTTTTTTGAGAGAGCATTCTGTGAGCAATTTTGTAAACTACAATCCAGAGCATCCAAAGAATGGATAGAGAAGGAAATAGGATGAAAATCTGATTGGGGAATTGCACAGTTGAGTTGATGACTTAAGAGTCTAAGACTTAAGGCCTTTAGAATAAGTGAAATTGTGGCATGTGTAGAAAGATGAAGAGAAGATAAGTGATTGACCAAAAGGAGATGTGAGTTAGCTTGATAGTTGATAGACTTTCATTTAATTGTTTATCTAATTATACTACAAGATTATATTTGACAGATCATTTTGTTTGATCCATCAGATGTTTAAAGCGTTACTCAAAGACAAGGAATAGTTCAAGTTTGGGAATGTGATAACTCTCCAAAAGAGAGTTATTAGGAGTATTTTAGGCTTGATTTCATCCCTTAATTGAATTAAACTTTCAATTATGAAATAATTGCTAGAATTATTTTGTGATGCATTCTGGATTTCATGATATTACACATTCTATTTATGCCAGCATTTGAATAAAATAAAAGAAATTTAAGGTTAACTCCTATTGATTCTGGATAATTTTGTTCAGTAGATAAATGATGGAGCATTATTTTACCAGAATTATTGATCGAGCAATTCTAGAGCAAAACAGACATAGAAGATCTGCGCGAAAATATTGGAAACAAATATTTCTTTGGCAAAATTAATCAATCATTGGATGTGAACCACATGGATGATTTAACCTAATAGGTTTCTTAATCACAACGAAAAGCCTATAAATAGATAAGGAGGCCGCCAATTAGAAAGAACATTTTGAGTCGTCTTTTAGACATTTCAGTTTCACATTCTTCCACAGAGTTTTCTTCTACCGTTGCTATTATTCTTGAATTTTCGTAGAGAAGAACTTGTAGAAGGTTGACGTGGAATAATCGATTTTGATGATCGAATTCGTGGAGCAACTGATTTTTACAACTCTCTAGGATTTTCTTCACCATCAACTCGTTTATTGTTTATGTTTATTTGTGGTTGTCTTTTATTTGTTTTAGCGTGAACTAATCACCTTTGGGTGAGGATTAAGGGTGATGTTGTTGTATTGATTTAGGATTTAAAGTAAAGTTTTTTGGATTGAATTGTTTTATAAGTGTTCTTATTGTATAATGTTTATGTCTGCATGGCCAACACGCATAAATAGCTTCTATATGTTTCAAGAGAAAATATGAGAAGTAGATTGCTTTTAAAACACATTAGCCTCTAGATTACGTTAGTTGCCGGCTAAGTGAGGAGGTTAGGGATAATCACTCGCCTAATGCACAAAAACAGGTTTAACTCATATAGGTTAACGGGAATTAACTTAAGATAACTGGGAGATCTAAGAGAATTTCAAGATTGTTGTTGTGTGATTCGATCCTATAATTCGTTTGCTTCAACATTCTGCTTTAGCAAAAATAACACGTTACCTTAATCTGAACCCATTCATTCTTATCTTTTCAACCGTAAAATATTTCTTTTATTCTGTGATTTAATTTAAGTCAGCATTAGTTATAAAAATTCACAAAATAATTGCTTTTTGTTATTCTTTGAATTCAGTACGAGGTTAAGTCAAGATAGTTCAAAATTTACCACTAATCTCTGTGGACATGATATAAATACTTATCACTTGTTGCAGACTACGTACACTTGCACATCACGTTGTGTTTTCTTATCACTCGTCGCTCACACACAATAGATATTTATAATAATTGGACCAGCTTTATGTCGAATTACATAGAAAAGGGCCCATTGAGTTTTTTGAAGCTCAATGAAGCATGGCTTAGTATTAGGGTCCTTTGAAGAGTCCATGAACCCAAAACCCACAAGATGGGTGCTGAGCAATTAATTATGTAAATCAAATGGGATTTTAAATTTTTATAATTCAATTAAATTAAAGAATTTTAAAGTCCTTAGGGTTTTTGTCTTATATAAGGAACTTATGGCCAAATTCAAAGCAAGCAATCCTTGAGGATTATCTGCCTCCCTCTCCTCTAAGTATCCACTATGAAGAAAATAAGAACATTAGTTTTCTTATGAGTTCTCCCAAAGGTGCATAGTAGAACGAGGATAGCTTGAAAGATCATGTGGAGTCCCAAGGATTTGTTGCCCTTTTTACATCCCAAAAGTATGATTTCAAACTTTTTTTTTTTATGAAAAAATCTTTCAATCAAAAGTCGCCATTGTGATCTGCATTTTCTAATCAATGCGCCAGCTTTCGCTTTGCTGGGTTTCAGATTGGATCTGGATAATTTTCCTTCACATTTAACTCATGGTAAAAAGTCACCATTTGTTCATAGTGTGGCAATCCTTAGTGACGGCATCTCCTTAAAAGCTCTGTATGCTTATCTCATGCTTCATTGAAAGATTCTTCCTCTATTTAAGTAAAAGAAACCATTACACCCCTAAATTTAACATTCTCTGCTGGAGGGAAGTTCTTAAGCAAGAATTTCTCAGTAAGGCCATTTCAAGTGGTTATAGAATCTTGTGGCAAGGTACTCAACTATGTTATAGCATCACCTCAAGTGAGTAAGAAAATTATGTAAGTCTTAAGGCTGCTTCAGTCACTCCTACTATTTTGAATGAGTCACTTATCCTTAGGAATGACTTCAAATGTTGTTGAGGATCTTCAGCAAGGAGTCCATTAAATTAACCCGCTATCTGCAACATTTGAAACATCATTGGTTTCAACTTAAAGTGTAATGCTTGCATATATGGTCTTACTATGACTGGATTTAACTCATTAAACATTGAAGCGACATATTCTCTATCGCTCTTTCTTTGTCATCAGCTAACTGCACTACATTACCATGGTTTGCGGCTAGAACCACTTCAACAACAAGTGGTGGATTGACTATAGGTTGATTTTAAGGTGGTTTCCATGATTCTCATAGGTTGATCTATATGATTTTCTCTGTTTTTGACTTCTCTTTAACCTTCTTTTAAAATTCTTCAATCTCAATATCAAAGTGGAACTTTATATTGAGGAACTTAGTCATAAACATCTCACAATACCTACAATAACCAACATCGTTGAATTAATGTCTTGTTAGTCTCGGTTTTCACCTAAAAGTAACTTGGCATTAAATTGTTTAACTAATCCCTGACAACGGAGCCAAAAACTTGTTGTCTAATGCAACTAACCTTTAATACAAGCTACACAAGTGCAAGTGTACACTCAGCTCATTCCAGTATAAAACAAGGTCAATTTTCACAAGGATTAGCTATTGAATTTAATGTTAAGCTAATTTTTAGATGTAATAAGGTAACCAAATAATTTTAAAAAGAGAGGAAGTAAAACTAAACAACTTATAAAACTAACAATTACAGTAATTAAAAACTGGTGAAAAGGTCCTCCTGCAGAAGGGTATAAATCAAATTAGGGGGTTTTGTGCACTATTCAGATGCTAGAATGCTAAAGCATATACTATGCTACCTTAAACCACAAGGTGAAGCATAGGTCCTTTCGAGAACTCTATATGACAAATTCCATTTCCATTTCATTTGCTAATCTATGACTTCCCACCTTAAAGATGGATTAGGTAACGGTTATTCCTAACCCCCTTTTCTTACTCAAGAATAAAACCTCAGAACTAATGTAATGATTAAAAAGCTAGTTTTTTTCCTTTTCACAAAAGCAAAACAACAAAGTAGAAAGAAGAGTAGGTCACACTCTTCACATCTCATTTTTAAGGCTACCTAAAGAAAAATGGTTTGCATTGAGCTAAAATCTACTGTATTAACAATCCTACTAAATCTAAAAATAAAGTACAATAAAATTAGATGGAGAAGGTGAAACAAAGGTTGAGATTCTTCTAGTAGCTATGTCTATTTCTAGAATAAGCAAGCTACCTTGGGATCCACACCTCTCTTTTGCTCTTGTCTTCTTCCATTCTTTTTCTTCTTGCAAGAAATCTGAAGTTAACTCCCATTTTTACTTGTAGCTATTACATCTTTTCCACCCCTCCTTCACACATCAAGGATTACTTCATTGATGCATCATACATGGCAACATCTCACTCAAGTGTTTGTTTTCTTCACGTGGTCAAAGTTCAGCTCAATTTATGAATTGCTAGCTCACTACAGCCATAATTTCAACTTCAGTTGTTTCAGCAATAGTTTTCGCTTCTCTTTTTCTCCCACAAAATTAGCAAACTACAACATAAGTAATATGAAAACTTAACAAGGACTAACAAAACTTGAACTTGATAAGCAATATAGCTAAATGCTACAAAAATAAAATTAAAGTATGTGAATGACTTGAGCAAGCACTTAGTTACGAAATGCTAATTTTTTTAAGGAGCTGAGTGTTATTTCCCCTTATTTAGTATATTTTAAAGGTAACAGTAACTCTTATTCTAAGAGTTCTCATGCATCCCTGCACACAGACTTTCCTTCAGAGTGCTCCGCCACTCACATGTGCAACCATCTACAACCTATCATACATGTGCCACCTATTTTAGGAATGAATTTTCTTAAATGTTTTCCTATCATTTTAGAAATTGTTCTAGAAGCTTCAGGATTATATTTTATTTAGTTTTAGAAATTATATTTAAAGCTTTTTAGGATAGACTTCTTTTTTTTCCCTAAATATTGTGGGAATTATTTGTCTAACTTTTGTTGGAATATTTTAGGTAAGTCTTTCCTTAATTAAGTAAGCCTTGGCTGCTATAATATGCTCAGCTTCTGTAATTCTTGAGAAATCTATTTTCAAAATCATTGAATGAAATTTTAGTTCTTTTGAATGCAAAAGACTTCTCGATTATCGATTGCAATT
>JAOANK020770450.1:0-10859 GCA_026257165.2 Telfairia occidentalis | reverse complement strand
CTGTTTTTTTTCCTTATCCCATCTCAAAGACAAAAAGCGATAAATCGCTTCCGCATTTGGGATTCAATCCCTTCAAAACCTATTGTTGTTGTGCATTAGGTGAGTGATTATCCCTAACCTCCTCACTTAGCTAGTCGCTAACCTAATCTAGAGGTTAATGTGTTTTAAAAGCAATCCACTCCTCATATTTTCTTCTGAAACATGGAGAAGGTATTTGTGTGTGTTGGCCAGACATACATAAACATTAAGTAATCAGAACACTTCTAAAACAATTTAATTCTACAACCTTCACTTCAATTTTAAATCAGTTCATCAACACCTCCCTTAATCCTCACCCAAGGGTGATTAGTTCATATTATAACAGATAAAAGACGACAACACATAAATGAAAGTAGTAGAAGAGTTCATGATGAAAGAAAACTCTAAAGAACTGTAGAATCGTTTGCTCCATGAAACCAGTTGCAAGAATCGCTTTTCTGCTTCAGCTTTCAATGGAATTTTTGCCTTCTATGAGCTCTACTCTACAGTAATTGAAAGAACTACAGCGACGGTAGATGAAACTCTACAGACGAAAAAGTCGCTAATGGAAATTGAACTAAAACTCTCTTAGAAGAATTTGAACTAACTGAACCATTTATTTTGGCGGCCGCTTTTTCTATTTATAAGTCTTCCTTTATGATTAGAAAACCTATTAGGTCTAATTGCCCACGTGGCTCGCATCCAGTGGTTCCTTAATTTCGTAAAAGAAAGATTTATTTCTAAACGGGTTGTCGAAGTCGTTAATGTCAATTCTTTTAAACTAATTTGTAGAAATAGTGGAATCAAGTCAAAATCTCAAGAGAACTATAAGGATTAATTTCTCAATGCTAATCAAACTAAATTTTAAAAAAAAAGTAATAAAGAACAAAAGAAATGAGAGTAGATCTTACCGAATATCCAATCCAAAGGTAAATTTTCCATCCAATTGTAATTTGATCATAGGCTTAAATGATAACTTTCAATTGAAGAACTTAATCTACTAGACACGATAGTATGTCAAGTATAAATTCTCCTAAATTCATTGACTCAAACCAAGCATCGAAATCAATTCTTATCAATAAATTAATTTGGCACGATATTGTTCCATATCAATTGAAAGATAGCATTAAACACACTGAGATGACTGAACTAAAACTAATCAATCGAGATAACTACAATTTTAATTAGTTTTGTTTCCTTATTTTCGTAGAGTCTATTATGCAAGGTATGTAAAGTAGCCACATTTACATAGACATAAGTCAACTATTTGCTCTTTTAATTTTAATCATTTGTAATAACTAGGACCACAAATTCATGGATAGCGGTAGAAAAATTGAAACTAAATAAGGCGTCAATTTAATTAATAATAACCATTTATGAAAATTAAGAACAAGAAATAAAGACTTCTTGAATTTAAAGAAAATTCATAAAAAGGATCAAAGCCTCACAACATTTACAATTAGAATTGGAATCAGCCCACCCTTGAATTAGAATGAGAAATTAGCTACTCATGGTGACAACGATCGAGCTTTTGATCAAAAGGGAAAAGTTGTCAAGTTACTCCAAATACTCACTCTCACTTTTTTGGTGTCTCTTCTACAATGCCCAAAGCCCTTTTTTATAGGCCAAGGGGGCTGAAAATAGCTTTAATCAACACCAAAAATAGATTTCTAAAATAAGAAATTAAATTAGTTTGACTAAAGACTCCCACAAAATGGGGAAGAAGTTTCAACCCCTTTGAGTTGTAAAGTGTCAAAATTATTCTCTCAAATGTATAAACCCCTCCATAAAAGAAAAACCAAGCTTCAAGGTCCACTTATGCCAAATCCTGATACTTCGTAACCTGAATCGAATTAATCATAATTAGGAGAATTGAGCATGAAATCTATCCATAACATAAAGGAATGTAACACAAAAAGATGACTAAATTTTAATAACCTATCAGTTTCCATATTTTAAAATTCTATTATTTTTGCACAAATCCTTTATGTTTGTTTTATTCTAAAATTGCTTGATCAATAACTCTACTAAAATAATGCTCCATCATCTATCTGTTAAACAAAATATCCAAAATTAGTAGTAATTAAGCACAACTTCCCTCAATTCTACTGCAGTGCCGTTGTAATAGAATGATGCAACAATATGAAGGTTCTCAAAAGTCATATATGCAAAACAAAGATAATTCAAGCAATTACTTCAGAAATCAAAGGCAATTTACTCCAAGAATAAGATGAAATTTAGACTGAGAGAGAGAGAGACTCGCCAGAAAACAATGCCTACGTCGTCGGTGAGTGTTTTCCACGGGTTGCTGCCGTCGGCAAGGAGTTAGTGTAGGAGAATGAAGGTGATGCGTGAGGAAGAGAGAAGGAGGAAGAGTAGAGCTTTGGGGTTTTCTTTTTTAAAAAGAAAAGAAGGCTAGGGTTTGGCATCATTATCTTTATAAAGGGTACACACCAAAACCTTATCCCAAATCCCTTTTGAGATAATTATAAAATTGTCATTATCTTTAAATATTCTCTTTTCCTTAAAATCATAGAATAAAATAAAATCGGTCCTTTTCAAAAATCAAACCCTAATCATTCTCCCCTCAAATTAACATCAAATCTCATATTTATATTCCCTATTTTAATTTGAAATTAACATGACTAAAATAAAGTGACATTACAATAACACCATTTGAATCATCATATCAGTATAAAAAAATTACACGTGTCATAGGATACAAGATACATAGCACCGAATGAATAGAGAAAAATGAATGTCTATTAACAAACATAAAAAAATAATAATAATAATAAATAATAACAAAAAAAAGTCACAAATCATGGAATGGTTTGTAATAAAAGTCATCAGCCAGAGAATAATGAACAGATCATAACATATTGATATAAAAATGGTACACATATGAATATATCAGATCAGAGAAAAATACACATATGAACAAATAAGATTAGGGAAAAAGATACAAATATGAATAGATTTGTAAGCAAGACATCAACAGGGCAAAAAAAAAAAAAAAAATAGATCAAAACATTTTTGCTCAGACTATATTCATTTGAACGGTAAGAAACAAATCTATGATATTAATTTTCTTTTAACATATGCCTCAATCCATGATTCATCAACAGAAAAACAATTAACTAGAGATAATCAAAACCTGTAACACCTCATTCCTTTTTATTTATTTATTTAAGTTAGGTTTGTTTTATTTATATTTAGGGAGTTATTTAATCAAGTGTTGAAAGTAAGTAAGCAATTGAGATTTAGGTTTAGGGTTTTGAATTTTGGGGTTATTAAAGGTTTCTTTTATTATTTGGGAACCAAAATTAGTATTTTTAGATTGATGAATAAATGTATGTGGATGCATGCCTGACCTCATCAGCTGGGTCACTTACTAGGTGTTTTTAATACTCAACCCTTCTTTTTAAAACCTTTAGGTAATGGCAGGGATGTGCAGGGCGGTTGATGAGAACAATTTGCTATGTGTTGTGGTACAAGTCAGCATGAGCTTTGGCATTAGAATTGTTGGGATTTATGCCTTAAGCTCAATCATGATGTCATGTAAACTTTAATGATGTAAATAAGATAGACTTAAATTGTAACGGCCCAACTTCTAAGACTTAGTTTACCTAAGATCGTTGCTAGCATGATGCCCTTTATATAAAAGGACTTGTAAAAGTTTAAAGAGAAGAAATGAAATATTCATATAAGTATTGAAATATAAGTTCCAAAAGAAATTTAAAACTTAGCCAGGATACAAAATTAAAAACCAATAATGGAAGTATAGACTCAACATAAGAAAATAGTTCAAACTACAAAACTACTCATTTTAAAACGAATTTAAAAGTCTAGAAGATATCTAAAACATGCGGAAGACTTTATCTCATTACCATGGTCACCATGCAATTGCCTCTCATCAAACATCTTGGATGCCCTTGTTATTACCTAAACGGAAAATTAAGAAAAGAATGCGTATAAAATTATCCAATAAGTGATTCTTACTATATGGATAGGGTTGAGAACCTTATTCTGGTACACTGTTGATACAGTCCACTTTGCAACTATTACAAATAGTCTTATCCGGATCATTCATGTAGTGACATGTGAGTGGAGGTACCGTATGCAATGAGATTGCATAAGACTAAATTGCGATGTGTTTTGCACCTTTTTTGTAAAATTGTTAAAAAAAATGCAAACACATCAGTAGAATGATCATAAATCATTTGATCTGAATCTTGAGTGTGTTATCACTACAAGAAATTTGTTTTTTGCCGACATAATTTTTCCTGACGAAAGAACAAAACGTCGGCAAAAGTACTCCTATTTCGACTTTTCCTAAAAACATAGGCCAAAATTACCCAATCTTGGCATTTTCAAAAACGTCGGCAAAAAGTACTCTTTCCCGACGTTTTTTAACGCCTTTCTCGATGTTTTCATAACGTCGGCAAGAATGAATCCTAAAAAAAGGATTTCTTCCCCTTTCTTATCCATTTCTTTTTCCCACTATTTTTTCGTTCCCTCCCTCCTCTCTCTTGCACGCTCTCTGACAAATCGCCCGTCTCCATCGCCGCCCATCTTCCCTCTGCCTCAATCTCATCGTTCTGTCATCTGCAAGGCCAAAGCGAGTTGCATTAGCTTCTTTGTTTTCGTTTTTAGTATTTGTTTTCTTGTTCGACGTTTTCTTTTTATTAACCAGACGGTGGAAAAACTGAGCCGCAGCACAAAAATGGATGCCATTGATTCCGTCTTTGATCCTCTTCGCAAGTTCACCAAGGACAGCGTACGTCTCGTGAAGCGTTGTCATAAACCCGATCGCAAAGGTACTCATTACACTTCCAATCCCTTCGATTTTATTTTATTATTATTTTTTAATCTTAAAAACCAGTTCGTTCTGTTTCTGGAGATTTGTGGAGTTCACAAAGGTGGCGATGCAAACAACGATTGGCTTCTTGGTGATGGGATTCGTTGGTTTCTTTGTCAAGCTCATCTTTATCCCTATCAATAACATCATCGTCGGATCTAGTTAGGTGAGAATTTCTTTTACTTACTTTTAGGGTACTTGATTGTTTCTCGAGAATATGTTTCTTCAATTTCAGAATTTGTATCAACAAATTAAATAGCCCGTTCTTGTTGAAGGTAATTAGGTTTGTTCTATGTTGAATTATTGTGTTATGTAAGTTTAGTGAGTCATTTTATTTCTAGTCTCGAGCATCAGATGAAATTGGATTCTTGAGAGGTCAATTGGAATTTACAGCTTCTCGTTGACTTGGATTACTGAACAAATTACATTTATTAGCTCTAAAGAGAAGGAGAAATGTTTATTCTGCCATTGATGGCTTGGTTGAGTCTTGCTTTTGGCTTTCTTGTTTCTTAGAGATCCTTCCTCTCCATCCCTTTTCAAACAAAAGTATCCTTGGAGTTATGTCACACCATTTCATAAACAATAAACTAAACTATTCTTCTGAAAAGCTTACAGCTGTAAGGAGAAAACACATCTAATCTTATACATCACTAATCACTTGAGACCAAGCTTGAGAATAGAATTTTGTGTTCCATATTAAGCCTCATATATTGCATGTAGTTTGTCATATTGGAAGATTTTCTAGCTGGGTACTTTTCAATTGGCCATTCAATGGACTTCTTTTACGGTTCCTAACATATTTGGTAGGTTCAGAACTGGTCTTAATAAGATAAGTCGTCAGCATAATATATATATATTTTTTAATTCCTCCAATCTCTGACTTTTATTCTCATATTTTCCCTAGGATCAAGATAACATACTTTTCTCATTATTTCTTTGTTTTACTTTAACTCATGAATTTAAAGTTAACTAAATAAGTAAAAAAAAAGGACAGAGACGTCTCATTATCTGACCATAATTTAAATGACACATTCATAATAGAAGAAATTTAGTACAATATTGATTTTAAAATTTTTATATTCAAATATATGCTTGTTATGTCATCACAATACACAAGATAGATTTGAAGTTAAGAAGGGAAGGAGAGTGAACAAACTTTAACACTTGGGTGGCCATCTTAATTAATTTTGTTTGGATTGTTAATATTGCTTCAGACTTTGGGGAATTTGGGTTTATATAGAGAACTGATCGGAAGATGAAGAAATGAAAAGAAGGGAAGGGGAGAGGGGGAGTTACTAACTTACTGTTGTTTTGGATGCAGTTTTAATTTGTCACTCACCACAATAACTAATATTGTGGTATAAATTATTAGGTTAACCATCACTCTCTAGGCATCATGGACTGAGGAATAATATTCTTCGACTTTAGTTTCTTTCGTTATGAAATCTTCTCCCTCACTGATAAACTTGATATAGTAAATGTTTAGGTAACTTGCAATAATTCCTTGGTGTCATAATCGTTCTTCCATTTGGCTTGCATCTAGTCCAGTTTTTCATGCTTGTACAAAATATGTTAGAAATTAATTTTAACTTGTTTTTTGTAGAGATATTTGTTTGAGGTATATGTTGACAGCCTCTCTACTTGCTTGATTTATTTACCAAAATCCAAGTTTGTGCCCTGCTTGCAGTTCTCTATTCGAAACTAATGTCATCCTTCAAAGGGTTCATGAGTTTGAGGGGGCATGTAATCAGTAATAATGAATTAGTTGTTGGTTTATTATAACTGTTCTCTGTCCATTATTTAGGTTGGTGTTCAATTCATGGACCTAATGCATTTATTTATGATTGTATTGTCTCACATGCCTAAAAATCTAGTTATCATTATGCAACAAATATAATTGTTTGATCAACTACATGAATGTTTAAGTTTATGAAGAATAATGGAAAACAGAGTATACTAAGAAGCCAATTTGGTGTCTCATTTGGTTTGGTCATTTGAATGCATGGAATCAAGGAAGTTCTTGAGGCACCTTTTGTAGACACAAGGACTCTTCAAGTGAACCAAGTGACCTACCTTCGATATGCCTCGAAACGTTGCATTGTCATCGAGTTCCGTGCAAACATACATCACCATCTGTATGGTTTGGATGAAATTGGATTAAATTTAAGACTACAGTGCAATCGTCATGTTAACATTCCATCTCATAGGTATGATCCTGACTTGCACTATTTATACACTTTAATGAAGGGAGATGCAACCTTAAAGTCTAGAGGATTGAGAATTAATTATAATTATAGTTTATGGAGGGGATGTTATGTCACTTGATTTAATATATCATATATCAAGTTTAGTTTCTGTTCTTATCAATTTAATATATAATTATGATAATTTAAAAACATTACAAATGCCCTATTGCAAAAAAATTGAGACGGAGAAGTGCCTTGAGAGTTTTTGAAAGGGATTACATCATCATCCATAAGCTACATCATCATTTATTAAGTTGAGCTCCACCCACATAAGCACTTCCATGTTAGAACTGCTTTAAACTTTGATGGTGTACATGGAGGTTTTTGTGAGAGAAAGTGCTAAAAATAGAAAACAAACTTTGGTTAGCTATGCATACAACCGACAATAATTTTTTTAATTAAATTATTTTGGAAATGATGATGGGCTCTAACCGTCATATAAAACTGCCAACATTTTTAGAAAAATGTTGGGAAAATTTTTTTAATAAAATTATTATGAAAATATGACGGGTTTTGCCCGTCATCTAAATTGACACATAGTCAATGTTTAATGGAAACGTCGGAAAAATCAGACATTTGTCGACATTTATAAACACGTCGGCACAACATATTTTTGCCGATATTTTTTACAAAAACGTCGACAATAACCTTTCTCGACGAGGTTCTCCCGACGCTATTGTCGACAAATATTTTTCATCGGGAGGACTAAATCTCGATCTATTTTTTAGATCTAGGAACATTTTTTTTCGTTGGCATATATGAAAAATCTAGTAGTGTATGAACTTCTACCTGTGTGGGTGTGTTCATTGAGCAGTATGGTAAGAGTAACTTATTTGTTTGCTCAATAAACCTAGTGTCTTGGGAACACTGTCAATTAGAGAGCTCAGAACATTTCTACACGAGATGAAATTCACAGCCACACAATAGTAGAAAGTGCGAAGTGTGCACTTCTCCATATTGAGTGAGTATATAAGTGATTCCCTTAATGTGCTGGTTCAGGACTGTGATAACTGGTTACCCACATTCTTGATACCCAAAGAAAGATTTTCCCATAATGAGATTATGACAGGCTATTCATTAGAGAATCGATGGTACTTAAGGAGTAAGAGGTTGGGCTAGGAGAAAAATAGTAATATCGCCCTGTTGAAACCATGTGTTACTTTCTGAAGAATTAGATGAGTTGTTATGGTTATATTCATGGACATAACTCATCCACAGTGTGAGAGTGCAACCCAAGATCTATAATGGAGTCATCTTGGGGATAATGGTAAGGTTAGTTAGTTGAAGAGTTTGACTAATTAATCTTGACCATTGGAGCTCAAAGTTGTAGGTCCATAAGGTCCATGCTAGTGCATTACCTCTTCAACAAACACTTAGTTGGAAGAAAATTGAATAATAGAGGTTATTTAATTCCGCTATTAATAACAAATTAGATTTATTATTAATTAATAACAAATTACGCCAATTTGATTCGAGAAGACCAATTGGATAATTAGACCCGCTTTATACCCAATTACATTGAAAATGGGTCCATTAAAATTTTGAAAGCCCAATGGAGCATGGCTTGGTAGTGGGGTCCATGAACCCAAACCCATGAGATGGGTGCTGAGAAATTAATCATGAAAATTAAATAAGATTTTAATTTTTCATAATTAAACTAAATTAGAGAATTGTAAAGTTCTTAAGGTTTTTGCGAAACTTATGGCTAATTCCTAAGCAAGCAATCCAAGCAATATTTCTTGTCTCTCTCTCTCAATAGCCACCACGAAGAAAATAAGAAAATTAGTTTTCTTATAAGTTCTCCCAAAGGTGCCTGTACCCCAGTTTGTAGCAAACGAGGATAGCTTAGAAGATCATGTGGAGTCCCAATGACTTGTTGCATTTATGACATCCCAAAGGTATGATTTCAAACTTCTTTTTTTTATGAAAAATCCTTTTAATCAAAAGTTGTCATTGCGATCTGCGTTGCTAATCAATTCACCCGCTTTCGCTGTGTCGGGTTCTAGATATGATTCGAGTAATTTCCCAACAATTGGTATCAAAGTGGATCGTATCAACAGTGTACTAGCATAAGGTCCCCAACTTTATCCATATATTATTGACCATTTAAGCCACTACTCTTAAACTTGATTCTCTTATATGTCTGATACATACCAAGTTTAAGAACACATCTGGTGCCTAAGGAGCGATTAGACATTGATTGCCACTTAATTTGTCAAGATGCACAAATAATATTTAAGTATACCTTATTTATAACATTTAAGTTTACATGACGTCATGAGCTTAGAACATAATTAATTCCAACAATCTCCCACTTGTACTAAAGCGAGTGAGATATGTACCTATGGCATCCCATATCCTGACAAAAATGTCTTAAGTTTGACTTCTTTGATTTCAGGAGTATCATTTGATGTTATTTTATTTAAATGATTCATTTAAAGAATTTATGTATCTTTTCATTGGGATCCAAAAACTAAAGGATTTGCATTTATATGTTATTTTCTTTATGAAATTTTTTATTCTTTTAAGTGTTTAAAGCATACATGGTAGTAATGGTCCTATTCAAGTCGGGTCCAAAAGTCGGGTCGTTACAGAACCGATCAGTAAGCAAAGAGAGAAAAATTAACACTAATATAATATTTTTAAACAAAGGCCCCAATCTCTTACCAAGGATTTGTAAGCTAAGACCCTTCTATATGCATGCAACCTCACAAACCCAAACCAATAGAATGGAGATGAAAACAATTGATCGAATGGGTGGTTGCTTAGACAGGCGGGGAAATAACAATGATCCAGCCAGGGTTTGGGCAAGATGGGTTGAGTTAGCAAGGGAGTTCAATTTCTAGGAGAGGGAAGGGAAAAAGAATATGGAAAATGCGTAAGAGAGAGATTGGCATTTTGGATTGAGAGAGTGAAGGAGATGAAGCATGTGACAATAAAGAGAAGGAGGGCTAGGGTTTTGGGATGGAGAAATGAGAGAAACTATAAAAAAACGCGTGGAAGAGAGGTTAAAGTTTCAGATTGAAAGAGTGAAGAAGATGAAATATTTGAGAATGGAATGAGGGGGACTAAGGTTTATGGGATGTAGAAACGATAGAGAGTACAAAAAATGCGTGACAAAAGGGTTGGGATTTCAAATTGAGAAAATGAAAAGAAGGAGAAATGTAGAAAGTGCGTAATAGCTGAAAGGTTGTTGAAAATTAAACATGTGCTAAATCCTAGATACATGATACATATACATGAATTAGGATTTAATTAAGTGTTCATGAATTTAGTTTTTTTAAGATAGATTAATTATATGTTCATGAATGTACAAGTTCATAGGATGAGAGTTAATATGGGGCCTAGATTTTTCCATAGAATCTTATAAATAGGATGATCTTTGGTGTGTTTCAAGAAAGTGTGTGGAGAAAAAAACAAAGAAAGTTTAAAAGAGAGTTTGTGAACCAAGTTTGTATTTAAGTGAGAACTTTCAATATAAGTGAAGTTTTTTCTTCTCAAATAAGTTTGTTTGGTTCTCAATTTGTGAGTGTCCATCACAAGCTTCCAACAAAGTGGTATCAGAGCAATTGAGTTTGAAAAGAGAGTTGTCTTTGCAAATGGCAAACAACAATTTGGTTTCTTTCCAAGTGCCTCGACTCACCATAGAAAATTATAGTAGTTGGTGTATTTGTATGAAGGCTTTACTTGGTTCACAAGATGCATGGGAGATTGTTGATAGAGGCTACGAAGAA
>JAOANK020769843.1:0-10862 GCA_026257165.2 Telfairia occidentalis | reverse complement strand
TCGATACATGTAGCTTCAGATAGAAGATTGTTCACCTCCTTTACTCCAGGCGATTATGGCTCAGTAAGGATGGGGAACGGTAAAGTTTCTATATCGAGAGGGATCAGAGACATTAGGTTGAAGATAGATAGTGGGAGCTCACTGGTGCTTCGAGGTGTTAGGTATGTTCCTAGCATCAAATTGAATCTTATCTCAATTGGTAAGTTAAATGATAAGGGTTATAGGAGTGAGTTTAGCAATGGTTCATGGAGACTCACTAGAGAGTCATATTTGATGGCAATAGGCCACAGATAGTTTGCACTATACATAGTTCATTTGAGAGTTGCTAGAACACTAGAGAAACGGTGGATGCAAGTTAAAGCTACAGATGGTTTGCAAAGAGGCAAAGTTGCACCAGCAGCAATGACAACCAAGATTGATCGAGGAGATCAATGTTCATTGAAAGGGCAATTGAGCAACCGAATGAGGAATTTAGTTCGGAGGGTTGTCAGAATACCTCAATTGGCAGACGACATGGTTCGAAGCCTTCAAGGCAATTTGTTACATCGGTGGAGACTTAGAGGGATATTGGAGTCAGTGAGAGTTACTCAATCTTGGAAGCTAGCTTCAATGATAGAGTGAAGTAATTTTTGAAGCGCATCTTCTCTAACATGTGGTTGAAGAGGAAGATGTTGCTTTGCCCCCACTTAGTTCGAGTGGGAGTACGTAGCTATGTCTTTTTACGTCTGGGAGACAAGCTCACATAGATGACCCATGCCTCGGGGTCAATCACAGATGTGAACTGGCTTTATTTTTTCTAACATTCTTTGTTGTTGCAAGTTTCTTGATTATCTTGCAGAGGAGTTAGAACCAGTTATTTTGCTGAAGTAAAATTGGAGTGGGAGTTCTTTGATGAATAGTCTCCAAGTGGAAGATTGTTAAGATGTGGAGCACAATTCATCAATCGAGTTTTGATCATGAAAAATTGCCGCACAAGGATCGAGGAAGACAGATCAGGTAAGATTTGAGAAGCTGGAATTTTCTGCTGTCCAGAGGGGACTAATGAGAAAAGTGGAGTCCAAACTGAAGAAGGAAATCTAATCATCTTTTCCTTCTAGAATTTGGTTTGCACCATTTTCTTTTTTCTGTTAAGGTTTGGTGTGAGCCTCTTTAAATACACCTATAACTCCAGAGACACAGATATAGAAGCACAAATAGAAGTCTAGAAATCTAGAGATGTAGAGATCTAGAGTGAGTATTTTTGTGAGAGAGAGGTGTGTGGACTTCCTAGAGAGAGTAGACCCTTTTAGAGAGTGTTCGTTTGCATTGGTTTTGCTAACCAAGAACACTAGGAGCGAGATTGTATAGCGAGATTAATTGAGTGTTTTCCTTTGTAATCTTCAGCTGATTTAGTGGAACCTGCAGCTGCAGGAACTAGACGTAGCTTGTCGGGGTGAACCAGTATAAATCTCAGTGTCAAGTGTCTATTTCTCTGAATCTCTTTACTTCTAGTTTTATTAATCTTGTGATCTGAATTGTGGGTTGTTTGTTTGAGGAATCAAAATAATCTTTATGCTATTAAGTTTGGGCCTAGTTTGTTATTCGCTTCCGTGATTTGTTTGGTTTATTTTGATTTCTTTCCCAACAGTAATTTCCCTACAATGATTACTACGAGTTATAATCGATCATCAATGAGATCTATTCGTATGGTTGCATTTGCATTTCTTAAGGTGAGATTCTTTAGCATATTTGACATGGAAGAAATTTGAGCTGTCAAGGCAGTGAGAGCATCTAACTTCAGTCTACCCTTAGTTCTTTCAACAATCTCAACCTATGTGCCCTCGAATCTGACCAGTGTCTATGGTTAGTTGAGATGGTATCTAAAATGTCAACTACCTTATTGTAGGATTTGGTCAACAATGCTCCATTAGCAAAGGCATCCATCACTAACTTGAAAGCCTTGGTTAAAAACCATGGTAAAAAGCTTTGATTTGCAAAGAGTGGTAATCCATGATGAGGGTATTTTCTGAGCATCCCCTTAAACCTCTCATCATTCCCTTAGCGAAAAGTAATAATATCACCTCTGAGGTTTACATTTTTGGTGTGAGGGAAATACTTCAAAAGGAAATACATGGCCAATTTGTTCCAATTTATTATGGACTCTGGCAATAAGGTTCCTGGCCATACTAGAGCTTCTCTAGCTAGAGAGTATGGGAATACTATCAATCTTAATGCCTCTTCTGATACTCCTGGTATCACAAATGAATCACATACCTAAAAGAAAGATTTGAGATGTTGATCGGGGGTCATTTGGGCAGACCATGAAATATTCCCTTTGATTGAAGCATTTGAAACATCACAGGTTTTAGCTTGATGTGTGGTGCTTGAATCTCAAGCCTCACTATTACAAGATTCATTTCATTGTATCTTGGAACTACATAATCCCATATGGCTCTTTTCTTATCATCAGCAATCTAAACAATGTTCCCAAGGTTAATAGCTCGATTCGTTGCCTCAGCTAGTTGTTGCCCTACAAGCTCTTGCACTACATCTAGTATGTTGGGTAAGTCAACCATACCTTCTAGTCTTTCTTCTTGATTTAACCTTTCTCTTTGTTCCCTTCGAATTCTCCTAAGGATTCTTTCAATTTCAGGATCAAATTCTAGCAGAAATTCTAGATCAGGATAGTAGTTCATGCACTTGTGCAACACCTGCAAAATACAACAACTTAATCAGTGTCTTGAAGTACTAAACTCACCTAAATTCAACTTAAAAATTATTTTAGTTGCATTATCTCCGGTAATGGCAACAAAAACTTGTTAATTATCTTGCTAGTGCAGTATAATCTTCTTAGCTCAATTACACCCTAAAGTGCAAGTGCATACTCAGAAGTTGTAGCAATACAAGGTCGATCCACAGGGTTAAGGTAGCACAATTAGTCCAAAAGTGCGTAATTTAGGAGAATTGGGTATTTAAATTAAATACTTTATTAAAAGGCCAAAAATGGCAATTAAAGAGCATTAAAGGCTAAAATAAAATAACAATCGATAAAAATTGAAGATAAAACAGGTCCAAATCAGGAAACTTTAGTGAACTGAATGCTACAGGATGCTACAACATTTTCTTCGCTGCAAGAATAACACTGAACACTTCCTAGGCTTCTTCCGAAACTCTATAGCTAGAATCTATTCTCATTTCTCGTAGTTCTTTAATTAATTAGTGCTCTTTTGTGTGTATTAGGAAGATATTATCCCTAACCCTATTTCAGATTCAATAAATGGATCATGCTAATGTGAGTTGCTAAGAAATTGCTTAGTACTTTCTTTCCCAAGTTCATACTAAAACGCAGAATGCAAAGATGGCCAGTCAACACACTCAGATGGCAAATTTAATTCATTAACACTCATTAAACAATAGGTTAGATTGTTGTGAGCAATCCTTAGTACATTCAAGAACACAACCTCCCTAATTCTCACCTTAAGCTAATTAGTTCATGCGTAAGTGGAAAAAATAAAATACTGAATTAAATAAACAGTACATACTTTTAGAAAAACTAAAATAGCTTAAAATAGCCAAAGGTTTAATTACAACAGTAAATGAAATGCTAAGGGAAGAGAGAAAAGAATAAACTAAAAAAAAAATGGAGAAAGTTGTCTTAGAGATTCTTCTTTCCAGAAATGGTAACCTTGGAAAGTTGGGAAAAATTCTTGTGAAAATGAAAAGCTTAATGTCTGTATTGAGGCTGCCCTTCTCTTCTTCTTTTATATCTCTCACTGTTTGATCCCTTCGGATAATGCTCCTAAAGTTGGAGAAAATTTTTGTTAAAATGAAAAGCTTAATGTCCGTATATTGAGGCTGCCTGATATGAACCGCTAAGGACTTCAAATTTTTATGCAATTTTGTATAATAATTTTCTATGTAATTTTATTGTTTTTCAATTTTATTATTTCTAGAATATAGTAAATAAGGTCATTTTAGTCTTTTTATGTTGTTATTGACGATGTGGCAAATTAAGGTTTTCGGAGAGGCTTTCTAAAGTCTTGCTCATAGTTTGTGTTTGAACAGTTTTAGTTTTTGAATGAAATTTAGCCTTCAAGCTTTTTCTTTAAGTTTAGCTGAGAGCTTCTTGAACCTTTTGCAATTCATGTCTTGAGTTGCATGTCAAGTACATTCAAGTAGAATTGATCGTCCTATCTTTTGGAGTTTTGATCTTAAGGTAACTCATATCTAACACAATCCTTAGAGTTGAATTCTGAATCGCGATTCGGGATTATAGAGCTTGATAATTAGGAGTTCTCTGTGGAATAGTTTTTAATTATAATTTTCCAAGGCTTCTTATCATTTGGTATAGAGCTTTAGGCTCTGGATCATATATAAATCTTCATCTTTTATTGATATAGTCTAGACTTGCATATGTTTAGGGTTTTTATTTCTTAGTCCATTATCATCTTTGGTTCTTTGTTCTTATTTTTCTGGAAAAAAAAAAATCTACAATATTAATTGGTGATTTTCGTTGTCGAGAATGTTCTTAAGATCTTAGGATCGATTTCTTGTTTGGTTTTAAGCGCTTGATCTTGCTAGAATTTTGCTTATATGAAATTCGCTATCCTCATTTACCTTATGTTGTTGTGTCAAATATCTAGATTGTTGTAAAATTATAGCAAGGTGTTTGGTGATGGAGATTTGCGATGGTGACGTCTGATTGAGGAAAAACAACCTGTTCCGGCGATTAATTACGGATTGAAGGAAAAAAAAATATTGGCGGTGCTAAAAAAAAAAAGGCTTCTAACCCAATTTATATTCCAGCGGTTAGTTCTAAAAAATGAAAATAAAAAAAGGGAGTGAGTGACGGTGAGGATTTTGTGGCGATGCCTCTTGAATTTATTTGCTTTCTCGAAGGAAATAAAAATGCAAATGAAACGTCATTGATATCAACACAACTTGAAGGTTGAAGCTTTCGTTTGTAGTGATGTGTAAAAAAGATGAAAAGGTATTAGGTTGAAGAAGAAAAGTACAGGCAATGATCGTTTGCAGCCGGTGGGGAAAGGAAATTATATAAAAAAAAGAGAAACAATTGGCCAAATTCTGTTAATTTATGGATTTCTCATATTCAGGTGGTTGGTGATGAAGTAATAATTGGGGGAAGCAAGTGCATATTGGTTGAAGCAAACAGGTGGAATTTTAATTAAACAAGGAGGTTATTGTTCTGACGGTGGATGAAGCTGGTGAAGATAAATACAAAAGTAGGTGTAATATCTGAAATTTCATATGTTTTAAGTAGTTGAAATTCATTATGAAAAATATAGACGGGAAGAAGTTGATTTTTATCTTTTTTAGTGAATTCATTTTTCTTCCTCAAGTTCAAGCTCTAAAGATCATCCAAATTTTTTACTTCTAGGGGTCTAAAGCTATATCTCGTTAATTTTAGAGTTTTGGGAGAAACTTGTGCTCCTAGTTCTTGAGTCTTATTTTCTTGACTTCTTTAATTTGCTTTAGTTCTTATCTAGCTTTCCTTTGCTCATCTTGCATAATTCTTTGAGTTTTAAATATTTGATTCTTAATTCTAGATATCTTGTTTTTCTTTGTTTCTTGCTCTAGTTTACTGGATCTTGAACATTAGGTTCTTGATTACTAGTTTTCTTTATTTGTTAGCTCTACTTATTTCTTTGCTAGAGTGTCAATACCTCACATTAATCTAGCCTTTGTATTCAAGGCTTGCTTCCAAAAAGATTTGATATTGCAAACTTTTGGCTACACTTGTTTTCAATCTTGAGAGAGTTAATAAATTTGTGAGAGAATGTTACATCTTTCAGGGTAAACACGATTGATCTTACATATTTTGAATGGAACATGTAAGAGAGTGATTCTAAGGTCCAATTTTCTTTATGCTAACATATTTTTGCAACTATTTATACTCAAAGAAGAGCTTAAAGGAATGGTCATCATGTTGATCAAAACATGTCTCCATTATTCTTTGGGAGTACTTCAAACCTAGAAGAGTACATTCTTTGGGAGGAGGAGATTGATGTCATATTTGATCGCTGCCACTATGGTGGAAGGAAAAAGGTAAAATTTATAATCTCTACATTGAGGATTATGCCCTTATATGGTGAGATATTTTATTCTCCAAAAGGAGGAGGAGTGGAAATCATTTAATACCCTCATGGAAAGAAATCAAGTTTCTCATGAGGAAGCGTTATGTTTCTAAGTCGTGTCACAAATTTCAAACTCTAAAACGAGAGCAAGAGTGTGAAAAATTACTATGAGGAGGATGCTTCGATTACTTGAAGAAAATAACTTATATGAGGATGAGGAAGCGACTGTGGATCTATTTTGCAAAGGGCTTAATGAGGAGATTGTCGAGGTGCTTTTCAAATGAAAAGAAATTTAATCTTTTGATAGTTTGAAAGAGATGATGTACATTGCCATCAAAGTAGAAAAGAAGCTCCAAAAGAGATTTTCCAGGTTCACTAATTGTAAGCCTTGTTCCAATGCCAACATATCTATGGAAAAGGTTAGTTTACCTATACCAAATGAACATTTTGATAAGGTAGAAAGTAGTATAGAGAAGCTTGCTAATGTTGTACATATGCATGATAATAATAGTTTGTCTAGGTTGTTAGATAAAAAGGAATAAGATCATTATAATCTAACTACTACTATTGTACCACTTATTGTCTCTAGAGGAGCATGTGCAGATGGTAGTGAAGTAGAGAAAGTAGATAGTAGGGAGCCTGAAACTGTAATACTTTGTGATCGCGTTGTGAGTACACTGTTTGTGGGTGTGTACTGAATGATCAAATCACATAAATGAATGTGCAAGTGTACACAGTCTGCAGCAAGTGAAAAGTATTTTTATATCATATCCATAGGGATTAACATTAGATTTTAACTTATTTGTACTTAATCTCTTAGTGAATTCAAAGGTAACGAGAGTGAATGATTGATGAGTTTTTATAACTAAAGCTAAACTTAAATAACATAATAAAAAGAATGTTTTAGCGGTTGTAACGATAAGAATGAATGGGTTTGGATTAAGGTAACATGCTATTTTTCTTGCATAGAATTCTGAAGCAAAAGATTTGCAGGATCGAATTACACAATAATAGTCTTCGAAATCTTTCCAGATCTCCCAGTTATATTAAGTTAATTTTCACTAACTTATCTAAATTAAACCGGTTGTTTTCGTACATTAGGTGAGTGATTATTTCAAACCTCCCCACTTAGCTAGTCACTAACCTAATCTAGAGGCTAATGTGTTTTAAAAGCAATCTACTCCTAATGTTTTCTTCTGAAACTTAGGAAAGATATTTATGTGTGTTGGCTAGGCAGACATAAACATTAAACAAGAAGAACACTCATAAAACAAATCAATCCAATAAACTTTTACTTCGAAACTAAAATCAGTTCAATAACATCTTTCTTAATCCTCACCCAAGAGTAATTTAGTTCATGCTAAAACAAAGCAAGGGCAGCAACACAATAACGAAAGCTGTAAAGGAAAACATAATGCAGTAAAATTCTAAGGAGTTATATAATCAGATTCTCCACGGGTGCTATGAGTAGAATCTCTTCTCTCTTCAGCTTCCACGAAGCTCTTCTTCTACAAGCTCTTCTCTACGCAACATAGCAGCAATGAAGAAAATTTTAAACTTAAACTCGAAAACAAAAAGCTAAGACGGAGAAGAATTCTCGAAACTAAAAACTCAAACTAAAGAGTAAAAAATTTCGAACTCTTTTCTTTGGTGGCCTCCTTTTGTATTTATAGGCTTCCTTTTGGGATTAGAAATCTTATTATGTTACATCGTCCATGTGGCCTGCATCTAATAGTGGATTAAATTCGTAAAAGATAAATTTGTTTCCAAATTTAAATTTCTGTTATCTTCGCACGGATTCTATCTATTTGTTTTGCTCCAGAAATGCTCGATCAATAATTCTGCTAAAATAAGGCTTAATTAATTATCTGTTGAACAAAATACCCAGAATCAATAGTAATTAAGGATAATTTCTCTCAATTCTATTCCAATGTTGTCTTAATTGTAATGTTGCAACAATCTGAATGTTCTCAAAAGTAGTATAAGCAAAACAAAGACAATTCAAGCAATTACTTCATAAATCAAAGGCAAATCACTTCAGGAATAGAATGAATTCTATCCTAAAAGAGTCCTAATAACTTTCTTTTGGAGAGTTGTCATACATTAGATCTCAAAGTTACATATGACTCTACTATTGTACCATTTCTTCCAAGAGAAGTAAAACTTGATGTGTGTGAGTTTAAAAACAAAAGGCATGAGATGATCGAGACAAAAGTAATAGAAAAATATGAAAAAAGAAAAATGTGGGAATATTAGTGAGAGAGAAAAGCAAGTGAGTAATACTCGATCTATAAATCAAAATGAGAGAAAAGCCAAGAGCATCGATTTAGAAACTTGTGAGGTACAATGTTTTTTGATTTCAAAAGAAAATATTGAACTTTTTAACAAAAGAGTTTGTTTTCTAACAGTTGAACTTAAACCAAGTTTGCCTAGTTTCTCTTTTGAGTTATGGTAGGTTGTTAACATATTAATTATGAAGCAACACTCGAAGATTGAGACCAAACCTAGGCATAACCAAGAGCATGAGATTGAGAAGGAACGACATCAACCCAATTCCAAATTTGCTTCACATTCTTTCTAAGGTCGCAACCTACATGAGAATTGGAAGCACAAACATTCTTTCCAACATAGATGGAATTCAAGAAGACATGAGACTTTAACATCTCATGACTATAAAGTTGCTTTACAAGGGAGACCAACCAATAGAAGTCGTTCGAGACAAATCACATTTATTTTCTTCTCATAGCTACTGCTTTACAAGATATTAATTTAGATTCGAGGATGAATTCTTCAAAAGAGGAGAGGATGATATGAACTGCTAAGGACTTCAAATTTTATGCAAATTTTGTTTAATAAAATTTTTATGTAATTTTATTGTTTTTCAATTTTATTATTTCTAGAATATAGTAAATAAGGGCATTTTAGTCTTTTTATGTTGCTATTTAAAGTCTTGTAGGTAGTTTGTTTTGAACAGTTTTAGTTTTTGAATGAAATTTAGCCTTCGAGATTTTTCTTCAAGTTTAACAGAGAGATTCTTGAACCTTTTGCAATTCATGTCTTGAGTTGCATGTCAAGAACATTCAAGTAGAATTGATCATCTTATCTTATAGAGTGTTCGACCGTTGAGCTAACAGAACTCATTTTTTGCCTCAAGAGCTTTGATCTTAAGGTAATCCATATCTAACCCAATTCTTAGTGCTGAATTCTGAATCAATTTTAGGTTTTAGGGCTTGATAATTAGGGAATCTTCTTAAGTGGAAGGGTTGTTAATTATAATTTCCTAGGATTTCGTATCACTGCCCTTCTCTTCTTTTATATCTCTTTCTATTTACTCCACATGACACAAGGAATAAGGGCTATTTAGCTTCTGAATTGCTTGATCTTTGTAGTTGCCAAAATGTCTAAATTTGTAGTGGCCAAAATATCTAAATTTATCGTTATATCTCATTAATTCCTTAAGTTTATCCGGATTGCTTGATCTTTCAAAAATATAACAGCGTGCATAAAAATAGTATTAAAGTCACAAAGACCAACAATATTTAAGTTATAAAAAAAAAAGCCCACCAAATGTGTTATCACCTTGAGAGCTCGAATGGGAAAATGCTAACCCACCTATGGAATGAAAAACACTAAAAATTGTATTTTTCTTCAGTCCAAATTTGGTACACATTTTACATTCTTTCGTAATACAACTCTTCTAAAATGGGGCCAGTAATGGAAAGTGCAAGTGTGGCTTCTGCATTTTACTTCTCGTTATCTACTCCAACACCAGCTCAACCCATTTGCAAAAGCTTGCAAGGATGAACACAATAAAATAAAAAGGTGAAAGTTAAACAAGACAGAAGTCAAAGTAGAGTGCGTAAAAGAGGGGATTGAACGACAACTATAATGCGAAAGGAAAATTACAAGAGCGAGAAGGAGAGAAATAAAAGCTTCTTCATTACAAACAAACAAAAAGAAGAAAAAAGGGTTGTTATTGTTGTTGTTAGAAGAGGTAAGGATTTGAACCCCCATTATAGAGAAAATATTTTTAGAAGCGGCAACAATGCTAGCTAAAAGCCCCATCAGAGTCCATCCCGAACTCTCTTCAAAGGCGTCACTCTTTGTACCCTACTCTTGCCACGCTACAGTTACTACAACGACAGGATTGGACGGCAGGTCCCGCAAGTCTAGAAGCTCAGCCTCAGCCGGGTCTAGCCTCTCTTCAGTTATGAATCGAGTAGCTCTGTGTCCAAAGCGCCACCTTTGCCTGGCGCACTTCCGCCCGCAGCTCTACCAGCGTCCCCAAGAACTCGACTACCTTCCCTTGGAAGACTTCGTTCTCTTTGGCCCACTGTTCCAACTCAGCCTGAAATGGTAAGATGTTATACACAAGAGACATTTGAGCATAATAAGAAAATAAAAAGGTAATACGAAAAAAAGAAAAAAAAAAAAACCCTACATAGACTAAGTAAGGTAAAGGTACCATCATACCTGGACATAACCCTTATGCCTACATGAACGAGGAACATAAGGTACATTGAGCTAAGATAAGGCCTTCAAGCCGCCCCTTTTCTGTCGCGACATGAAGAGTTCAAATATCGACAGAAAAGGGATAATGGTTGAATGTCGATTTCTATGTTCATTGAACAATGTAACGAATATTTATACAAGAAAGAATAGGGTTGAGAAACCGCAGGAGAATTGGGCTTGAAATGTAGAGGCCAAAACCCAGAAAACGAAAAGAGAAGGAAGTTGTTTTACATAAGTAATACAAAGACCATAGTGGGCCTGGTGGTGATCTGGTAA
>JAOANK020769742.1:0-10863 GCA_026257165.2 Telfairia occidentalis | reverse complement strand
ACTTGATGTGAAGAAATATATCTTTCGACCTCGAGAAGATGATGAAGAAATTCTTGGTCCTGAAGTACCATATCTAATTGCAATAGGTGCACTTATGTATCTTGCTAATAATACACAACATGATATAACATTTTCTATAAATTTATTAGGTAGATATAGTTCTCCAACAAATAGGCATTCGAATGGAATCAAACATATACTTCGTTATCTTCGAGGAATAATTGATATAGTCAAACAAATCAAATTTTGATCTAGTTGGTTATGCAAATGCAGGATATTTATCTGGCCCACACAAAACTAAATTCCAAATAGGTTATTTTTTTACATGTGGAGGAACTACAATATCATGGAGGTCCGTGAAACAGACCATAACAGCTACCTTATCAAATCATGCTGAAATTCTTGCAATTCATGAAGCTAGTTGAGAATGTGTACGGTTAAGATCAATGACTCAACATATTCGAGAAACATGTGGCTTGTCTTCAAGCAAAAATCTTCCAACAATACTATAAGAATACAATACAACATGTATAGCTCAAATAAAATGAGGGTATATAAAAGGAGATGGAACAAAACACATCTCTCCAAAGTTCTTCTGCACCCATGATCTCGAAGAAAATGACGACATTAGTGTTCAGCAAATTTGTTAGAAAGACAACCTAGCTGATCTTTTTACAAAGGCATTACCTACCGCAACATTTGAAAAGTTGGTGCACAACATTGAAATGTGGCAATTTAGAGATTTCAAATGATGTTGCCATGAGGGGAGAAAATACACTGCACTTTTTTTCCCTTGATAGGTTTTTATCCCACAAGGTTTTTTCTAATGAGGTTTTTAATGAGGCAGTTATTAAGTATATAAAATAATGTACTCTTTTTCCTTCACTAGGATTTTTTTCATTGGGTTTTTTCTAGTAAGGTTTTAACAAGGCATATATTCTATATACAATAGATATCTAAAGGGAGTATTATAAATACAATAATTATGTAGATATCCATAACCTCCATGAGTTACATAATTCCACATTCATTCTCTTCTTTATCACCCATTATACCATGAAGGTTACACATTTTGAATTATGTAACCTATACCATTGTAAATTCTATAAATAGTGGTTGTATGGGACATTTGGAAAACACAACTCAATAAGAATTCTCTATTCCTCTCTCTACTTTCTTCTCTTCATCTTTTCCCCTTTTGTCTTCTTATTGTTCTTATTTTGTTTTTGTTTTTGTTTTTTGTGTTCATTTCATAATATGATTAAAATTTTTCAAATTTACTCAAGAAAATTCACAACCATTAATATAATCCCTTAAAACTCTTTCAAGTTTATATTAGGAGACCTTTCATATTCTTTTTCATTTTTTTACAATTAAAACCTTTCAAAGTCTTATAAAAAGAAGCTCTACCATCAAATATATTGGATATTATATCCATGTGTAGGGATCTTTCTACACATGCACTATCATTATGTTTTTGATAATTAGGGGAGAGGAATGTGATGTTAACTTAACTGATGTTGATTTGGTTGTGTTGTGTTGATGTGGTGATCTTGTTGTTATACATTCTTCCTTAAGGAGTGGGCAAGAGCAAGAACTCCTAATTCGTCTTTTATGTCACCAAATGTGGCTTTTAACGTAAGCCATGTGATTTCTACGGTGATGTATTATGCTTCTGAGCTTGGACTTCGCCACGGTGGGTTGCTTTTTAGATAATCACAAGATGTGATTTGCTTCCTATCGCAACATCATCATGATGCAGACCGGTCGACTTCCTTCGCATTAAGGGTCTCTTTTGAGAGAAGAAGTTTGATGTCATCACCAATCATTCATAATATTAGAAAGTCATACTTCTAATTTTCCGTCATCGAAATTTTTAAGGAAATTCCATGGATTTGTAGGATTAAACCCTAGAAAGAACACTACTAAATTCTAAAAGTGTTTAATTTTGTTTTTAAAAAACAAATTCATTTTAGCATGTCTTTCTGGAATTTTAAAAAAAAAAAAAACACTACTAATTCTCCATATTATTTGAGAAATTCATGAAACAAAATTATTAAAATTAAACAAATCCTAATGATTCAACACTAAGATTAATTCTCTTTTTTAGCTTTTTTTTAATATAATTTTTATTTGATAAACAAAATTAAAATTAAAACAAGAAAAGGTATTAAAAAAAAAAAAAAAATCCGACACCTTACTTACCATAGGAGTATTGAAGGTGCGAGGCTACAAGCATGTTATTCTTTGCAATAGAATCTCCTTTACATATATATATTTTTTTTTGAAAAGGATCTCCTTTGCATATTTGTTTTGGTGCAGCAAGAGTTCTATGGTCGGTAGGTAACTCCAAGTCCAAAGAAAAAATGTAGCCTTCTTAAGTCCTTCATGGTAAATTCAGTACTTAATTGCAAGATTAGGTCATTAATAGAGTTAGTTTCATTTCCTATAACTATGATATGATCAATGTAAACTAGCACATAGATGAGCGTAGATCCTTGTTTGTAGGTAAATAGAAAGAAGTCAGCTCTGTAGCATGTGAATCCGAGGTGAAGAAGAGATATTGGGATAGTCTTCTAAACCATGTGCGTGGTGCTTATTTCAATCCATACAACAATTTTTGGAATTTGCATACATGGTTGAGTAGGTTAGGATTTTGGAAGCCAGAGGGTTGAGTCATGTAGACAATTTCTTTGAGTAGTCCATGGAGGATAGCGTTCTTTACATCTAGTTGTCTCAAGGTCTAATCAAGGCTAACTACAATGACTGTGACTAGGTGATTAATTGAGGCCTTTACTAATGGACTGAATGTTTCATTATAGTCTTGTCCCTCAACTTGGCTACATCCTTGTGCCATTAACTATGCTTCATATTTTTCTATAGTCCAAGACTCCTTCAATTTTGTCACAAAAATCCATTTGGACCCAATGATGTTAGCGTTGTCTAGTATACGAACAAGTGTCCATGTGTGGTTTTGGATGAGAGCAGCCATTTCTTCTTCCATCACATCTTTTCAATAGGGAATTTTAGGGCAGTCTTTTAGGTCCTTGGTTCTGGATTGGTGTTGTAAGTAAGAAGTAAGGTGTGGCATTATTGTTTGGAGGTTTAAACAAATTTTGAGTTCCTGCAAGTATCCGTTTAAACAAATCAATGTATAAGTTAATTATGTAGGGATGAACGATTCATCATGCAGTATAATTTCGATTCTAAACAATTTAGAATCTAGGATTGACTGTGAAATTAATTTAGAATTACATAATACGGAAAAAAAATATCTTTGAAGAAACAATTTTTTTTAAGTCATCCACAAGACGTTCCTAGATATCAACAACTTCTTCTCAAGATATTTCTGACAACTTCCAAGCAAATTCTCCACAAGATCTTCCTGGCTATGACTCAAAGAAATTAAGGTTGGAGGGAACCTCCTTGAAAGAATGAGGAAACATTTCTAGAGAAAACTATTGTATTTTTCAAATGTTGAATGGTTTAGGCTTATTCAATGGTCCTATTTATAGAGACTTGAGATAGAATCTAAGCCTAATAAAATTTTATATTTAAATTAGTTGAGTCTCATTCAAATAATAATTTTTTTTTTTTTAAATTCATTCAAATAATTAATTGATGTATTTAATAAATCAAATCTCATATTTTAATATCATGTATTAAAATATATTAAAATTATTTGAATTTAATTCAAATAATTATTTATTAAATCAAATAATATATTTTAATATCTTATATATTCAAATATATTTAATTATCAGAATCTCATTCAAATAAGTATTTTAATATATACTTTATATATTAAAATTACATCTATAAAATTTCTTTTAATCAAAGTATCAAATACATTTATTTTTTTCTTTATTATTTAATGCATCTAATACATTAAATTTAAATTTGAATATTTTCAAATTTATTTTTTTTCAACATAATTAATCAATTAATGTTCTTGTGAGCAAATCAGGATGCCTTATGGACCTACAGATTATAAGCTCCAATGATACAAAATTAATTTATTAAACTCATTAATTAATTAATTTTCATTCATTAACTCAAGGCCACTCCACTAAAAATTCGGAGTTGAACTCTTATGCGAGGATAGGTTATGTCCATGGATATATAATCACTACATGAAAATCGACCTTTCACGAGTTGTTCATAATTACAATTAGGCCAAATGTTCGTTTTATACCTTGTAATTACATCTTAAACCTTAAGTACTACTAATTCTCTAATAAACAATATGTTTATGATCCAACCATAAATTAAGTCCCTGTCGAGCCAATGAGAAGGTGGGGCCCATTATTCAAGTCTTGAAATAAGCACTTTACCCAATATGGGAAAGAGTAAATTTCATCTTGTGAGATTATGTTCCAGCTTCTTATTTGGTCATGTCCCCAATATAGTAGGCTTATGGAATTGACTTTAAAAGTCATTGTCACCCATGTAAATCAAAGGACGTCCCCTTATAGGTAGAAGTTCATAATTCACTCACGATTGAGATCGAGTCGCATATGATCATCTTGTGAAATATTGATATTCTCTTTTAACAGATTTATAAAGAGAGATAAAATATTTCACGGTCCAATATTATACAAACTCATTGTATATAATACCCCCACTCACATGTCTCCACATGAACGATTTAGGTCAAATCATTTGTAACCTTTACAAAATGGGTCGTATCAATAGTGTCGCTAGGATAAGGCACCCAACCTTATTCATATACTATAGACTCTTTAGGTTATTTCTTGAACATGATCATCCTGTATGTCAACTACCTACTATTCAAACTTACATTAGTAACCTAGGATTTTCGTAAAATGGATAATGAATATTGCATATAAAAAATATATTTTATAAATAATATTAATTACAAGTTATGAGACGTTAGGGCATAAATCGCAATAAATTATTGTGATGTCAGCAATGTGAGAGTAATCAATGGAGTTTGAGTTTGTTGGATGTGTGTTTTCTAAATCATTTGACAGGAGGGTTGCTTTTTGAGGGAGATGTTGGCTTGTTGGTGCTTCATTTGACTCATTTGGTGTAGCTGCTGTTGTTGATTTTGAGAGGGGGAATTCTGGTTGCTAATTCATTTAGTTTGTTTGGTACAATTTGTAGGGATAAACAATTCATCATGCATCAGATGCTCGATTCTAAACAATTTAGAATCTAAGATCGACATTGAAATTAATTTAGAATTATATAGTAAATAAAATAGTATCTTTGAAGAAACAATTCTTTAAAACTTCTCTATAAGACGTTCCTGGATCTCAACAATTTCTCCTTAGGAACTTTCTGCAACTTCCAAGCAAATTCTCCACAAGATCTTCCTAGCTATGACTCAAAGGGAGTAAGGTTGGTGGGAAACTCCTTAAAAGATTGAGGAAAATTTTTTAGAGAAAACTATTGCATTTCTCAAGGGAACGGTTTAGGCTTATCCAAAAGTACTATTTATATGGACTTGGAATAGAATCTAAGCTTAATAAAATTTTATATTTAAATCGCATTCAAATAATTATTTGATGTATTTAATAAATCAAATTTTATATTTTAATATCGTATATATTAAAATATCTAAATCTTATTCAAATAATTATTTATTAAATCAAATTATATATTTTAATATATTATATATTAAAATGGATTTAATTATCTGAATCTTATTCAAATAATTATTTTAATAAATACTTTATATATTAAAATTACATGCATAAAATTTTCTTTTAATCAATGTATTAAATACATTTATTTTTCTTTTTTATTATTTAATGCATCCAATACATTAGATTTAAATTTGAACATTTTCAAATTTATTTTTATTTCAACATAATTAATCCATTAATATTCTTGTGAGTAGCTAGAGGACCTTATGAACCTACAGATTATAAGCTCCAATGATACAAAATTAATTAATTAATTTTCATTCATTAACTCAAGGTCATTCCACTAAAAACTTAAAGTTACACTCTTATGCATTGTAGGACAGGTTATGTTCATGGATATATAATCACTACGTGCAAGTTAACCCTTCATAAGTAGTTCATAATTATAGCTAGGTCAGAAGTTTGTTTTCCACCTATAATTCCATTTTAAACCTTAAGTACCATTGATTCTCTAATGAACAATATGTTTATGATCCAACCATAAACTAAATCCCTATCGGTCTAGTGAGAGGGTGAGCCTCATTGTTCAAGTTCTGAAATCAACAATTAGGGGAATTATTCATCTACTTACCCTATATGGAAGTTAGTGAATTTCATCTTGTGAGATTATGTTCCCAGTTTCTCATTTAATCATGTCCCTAATATTGTATTATACAAACACTTGAAAAGTTATCTTTGGCATTCTCACCCACGTAAATCAAAGGTCGCGCCCTTATAGATAGAAGTTCATAATTCACTCACGATTGAGATCAAGTCGCATATGATCATCTTGTGAAATGTTAATCTTTTCTTTTAACAGATTTATGAAGAGAGATAAAAAATTTTGTGGTCTAGTATTATATAAACTCATTGTATATAATACCCCCACTCACATGTCCCCACATGAATGATTTAGATCAAATCAGTTGTAACATTTACAAAGTGGGTCGTATTAATAGTGTCACAAGGATAAGGTACCCAACCTTATCCATATACTATAGAATCTTTAGGTTACTTCTTGAACACGATCCTCTTGTATGTTAACTAATCTTAGTACGTGCCATTCATGTACTTTCCACCATGATCTGATCATAGTATTTTGATAGAGCTACGTACATGATTTTCAACTTCGGTCTCATACTTTTTAAACTTTTCAAGTGTTTTAGACTAATGTTGAATTAAAAGATACTTATATTGTAAATAATCATCTACAAAAAAGATGAATTATTATAACTTTTGCTTGCTTTTACATTCACCAAACCATTTGGATCTTAATGTATAAGCTAAGAGTGTTCTTTGGCTTTGTAGCTCTTTTCAACAAAAAATCTTTTGATTATCTTGCATGAAAGGCAAAATTTACAAACATGTAAAGTGCTCAACTCTAACTTGTTTAGAGAGCTATTTTTTACTAGTGTGAGCCAAAGATGAGTATCAACTTTAGGATAAACTTTTTTGTCTTTCTATTCTAGACTCTTATAGTCGTAAAATACCTCAGTATTATGTAGTATTGTATATGTTAACAATTTTAACTTATACAATTTTTCTTGTAATCAATTGAACATATTTCCAAACTGATTTGATAATATAAACTCTATTACTTTATAAATTCATACAATATGAACTTTCTAATAATAAAGTTATAGAAATCAAATTTCTTTTAAAATAGTACTAAAAGTACATTGTTCAATATTAAGTAAGAAACATCATTTAATGACATCCTAATGCCTCCCACTACATCAATTGAGATAGAACTTCTTGTGCTAATTTGTAAAGATTTTTCTACATTATTACGCATTTTCTAATAACTACATAATTGTGATAGATAACAAATATCAATAGTAGATTATAAATCAAGTATCAAAATGAGATTGTTATTCTCCACAAAAAAAAATATAGTAAATCAAATTTACTATTATTTGTATACTTTTCTTATAGAGATACTTCTAAAGTTTCTATCATTATGACTGCTTGGCTACTCTAGAAACTATTTTCTTTTATAGCTTCAGTCATATAGTTTCTTTTCTTAGATTTTTGTAATACGTAATCTCGAGATCATTTAGATAATGATCTAAATTTGGCTTTTAAATGACTTCAACAACATGTATGTTGTCATCATTTTCTTTATCTACTTAGTTGACATCTGACATGTTAACCAAAAGATACGTGTCAGTCATCTCGCTAGTTTAGATTCATCAATTACTGTAACTCATGAGCTATTCGATTGACATTGGCAAGAAGTTTTGAGAACATTTCTCAATTAAGACAAAAATAATATTTTACACTACCATTATAGTGTTAAAACTACTTTTCCAAGTGATATAGTTTTCTCAATTTGATATATCAATAATGAAATTAAAATAAGAGAATTAGACATAATGTTGAAATATATATATATATAAATGTTATTTAACACATTCAATCATTATCTATACAATTTTAGTATTTAAATCAAACAATTTGATAAATAAACCCTATAAATTTTTTAAATGCCTTCAGTGTGTCAGAACAAGTGCAGCAGTAGGGTAGTTCAAGTGTCCCTTCACTGAATTGAGACATTCTCAACCAAGTATTATATCAGAATAACTCTTCTTTCTATAATATTTAGTTATCATTAATTTGGTCAAGGATGATCATTAACAACCTTAATGAATCCTTAGTGAGTGTGAGTCATCATTTTAGATTCTATAGTTTCATCCCAACAAGTGTCGTTGTATGGTAGGTCAATTATTGGAACAAAACTACTATCCTAAGCTTTTCAAAAGATTCACCTTGATATTGATCCATGTAAACACCTTCAATAGGGGACGGTCCAAAAGCCACCGTGAGGCCCCACATGAATGTCACGTTGTAAACCAATGATGGAGATCGTAGAATATATTGTCACACATCCTTCTCCCACTCACTACTTTCGAATTTGGGTTTACTACGTAGACAAAATTAGACTAATCTCAATTATCTAAGTACTCGATCTACCCTTTAATAACTCCTTATGCATTGGTTAGATTGATTTTAATGTGAATTACCAAGTTTCAAACTATCTAATCACATTATGAGCCTGCTTAATGAAGCTAAATAAAATTTGACTAATTCAACTTCCAAGTTCCTTCCTAGGTAGACGTGTTCCCTTATGGTCAGCTTAAATACTTCAACCTTGTCAAAACCTTCCTTAGACAGAGTTTACTTATAGTCAATTTTATTTTAAATTCATTAATTAACCATTAATTATTTGATTAATGAATCTAAGTGAATTATTAAGCCATGTTTTTAATCCTAATAAAGACTAATTTGATTATGAAAAGTCTCAATTTCTACTAAAATTTAAACCCTTTAAACTTTAAAAGAAAATAATTACCTTATAAGAAAAAATAATATTTTTTTTAATCTCATAAAAAAAACTATTCAAATTTTAAAATCTTTTTAAAAAATGAATAAAACTACATTTGATTTTCTAATCCCATTAGAAAATGCAAAGATAACTCTATTCAACAATTAGAGTTTTCTAATTTTATTAGAAAATAATAAATTGAATTTAATTCTATTTAAATTTTGAATAAAATTATCCATATTAAATTTTTTAATCATATTAAAAAATAAATAGATAATATATATAACTCTATTCTAAATTTAAATGTTTTCTAATCTCATTAGAAAATAATAAATAGAATCTAATTCTATTTAAATTTTAAAGAGAATTAAAATTATCCATATTAGATTTTCTAATCATATTAGAAAATAAATAGGTAACATAGAACTTTTTTTGAAAATTTAAATATTTTCTAATCTAATTCTATTCAAATTTTAAACACTTTAGAATTTAAATAAAATTTTCATTCTTCTAATCCTAGTGAGAAATAAATAGGTAATTCAAATCTCTATTCAAATTTTAAACTCTTTAAATTTTGAATAAATTATTTATACTTTATATTTCTAATCCTATTAGAAAATAAATAGATAATTTATAACTTCATTCAAAATTTAAACATTTTCTAATGTCATTAGAAAACCATACATAGATATATATATTTCTATTCAAATTTTAAACATTTTAAAAATTAGAATAGACTATCTATATTTGATCTTTCTAATTCTATTTGAAAATATCTCATTATTAAACAATTTAGTGGTATATAAACTCAGTAAAGATAATTTTTGCCTTTATTCAAATTTTAAACTCCTTTAAAAGATGAATCCTCAATTATTAAAAAAAAGACTAATCTTATTATGAATCGTCATAATCCTATTATTCTAAATATAAAAAATTATATTTAAAATAATAATAATTATGCATGATATTTTCAACCTATGTGAGAATTTAAAAACTATATGACATATTCTTATGCAATATAAATAAACATGCATCAACATGCAAATTAAAAATATACATCACATGCATATAATTATTTAAAAGTCAAACATATAAAATTGAATAATTAAAACAAATTTGATTGACATATTGTTTTCTTAAAAAAATACAACAAAACTAAACTTTATGGGTTTCACAATTGATCTAATAAAAAAACTAATACAAAAAAAAAAAAAACCAAATTAGTCAAATTGCAAACTAAGCATGCATCACAAACATGATTATCAAGAAAACAATTTTCTTAAAACAATTCATACTTTGCAATATTTTAATTCTAAATTAAAATTCAAAATTCGCTCTGATACCAATTGTAGGGATAAACAATTCATCATGCAGCAATTTTGATTCTAAACCATTTAGAATCTATGATCAACATTGAAAATAATTTAGAATTATAAAGTAAGGGAAAAAAAATACCTTTGAAGAAACATTCTCTTCAGCTCTTCCAAGACGTTCCATCAGATTTCAACAACTTCTTCTCAAGATCTTTTGGCAACGTCTCCAAGCAACTTCTCCACAAAGTCTTCCTGGCTATGACTCAGAAGATTAAGATTGGTGAGAAACTTCTTAAAAGTTAGAGAAAATTTTTCAGAGAACACTATTGTATTTTTCAATGGTCAAATGCTTTAGGCTTACACAAAGATTCTATTTATATGGACTTATGATAAAATCTATGCCTAATAAAATTTTATATTTAAATTACTTAAATTTCATTCAAATAATTATTTGATGTATTTAATAAATCGAATCTCATGTTTTAATATCTTATATGTTAAAATATATTTAAATTATCTGAATCTCATTCAAATAATTATTTATTAAATCAAATCATATATTTTAGTATCTTAT
>JAOANK020769432.1:0-10865 GCA_026257165.2 Telfairia occidentalis | reverse complement strand
TTTCTTCCTACCCAAATTCATGATTGAATGCATTAAGCGCTCAACCGCTTCCGCTGGGAATTCGATTCCTTCAATTTTCAAACAATTAAATGGATTCCATATTTAGGCCAGTGAACTTTTATGAAAATAGTATCACTTTTATACTGTTTTGAAATAGGCTTCTCTAATTAGGTTTATTGTGTAGCTATCCCTTTGTTTTAATTCTCTGATGGATTTGACTATTCTAGTGGAATCCGTCTACATTAATTTGGTTAGAAATAAAAATTGTTGCATGAGTTAATTATCCATAAGAAATATATTTGAAGGTTGAAGATTGAAGATTGGTAGGAATAGATTTTTGGCCTTGAGAGAGATGAATGAAAGAGAGGATTGTGTGTGAGTATTGTAATCAATAAATAAAGAAATTTAGATTTGGTTGGAAGTCAAACGCTAAATCAGAGTCCTTCCTAATACATAAACAGCTTTAGTTTTGTCAAATCAGCATCCATTGGCCTACTGAACTTGGTGGAACAGAGAACTTTATTTTTGGAAGGTAATGGATATTTTTCTATTCTAAATGCTCAAAACGTAGTGTCTCTACTGCTTATAGAATCTAAGAATTACTTTGGCGATAACAATCTTTTTGCACTTAAATTAAGAACCCATGACTATAATATGAGTACTTAAACTTTATGTGGAGACATAAAAGTGGATCAGGTTTAAGTAAATAGCCAAAACGGTCCATAATATACGGATTAGGCTGGGTATCTTATCCTAGGGACACTATGGAACGTGACCCGATTTGTACATGATACGAACGATGTGATCCTAAATCGTTCATGTGGAGACATGTGAGTGAGAGCGTTCTATGCAATGAGTTTGCATAAAATTGGACCACAAAATAGTCACTGTTTCTTTATAACGCCGTTCACTGAAAACACTGACTAATTTCAAACTGATAACCTAGGTAACTCGATCTCAATCCTGAGCTAACTATGAACTTCTGCTTATTCTGGATTATCCTTTGATCTGCATGGGTGAGAGAGACCCAACAACGCCTGCTCAATATGTCTCCCATTTCAGGGGTAAGACTGGGTAGATAGCTGGGGATATAGTCCTGCAAGATGGAATTCACTCCTACCCGACTTGAGGGATAATAGAGAGGTTGTTCCCTTAAGTGCTGATCTAGGTCTTGAACAAGGGGCCCCACCCTCTCATTGGCCCGAGAGGGAGTTCGATTTGGTGGTTAGGCCACAAACTAGTTGTTCATTAGAGGGTCAGTGGTACTTAAGAAACAAGGGGTAACTCAAGGGTATAACGGTAATTGACCCAACTGAGATTACAAAGAACCAATGAAGGGTCGACTTACTGATCATGGTTATATCAAATGGACACAAATATGTCTATAGTGAGGAGAGTGCAACTATATGCTTTAGTGGAGTGACCCGTTAGTTAACGAATGTTGGTTAGCTAGGTCAAAGAGTTTGACCGGCTAACCTCAGATCGTTGGAGCTCATGATCTATAGGTCCATTAGGTCCCTCGGCTAGCTCATATCGGATAACACCTTGGAATAGTGTGGTGAATGAATTTGTAGTGTTCAAATTCGGTTTCGAGAGAATGTTAAATATATACGATATATTTAACATGTCGTCGTTTGATTGCAAATTAAACGATCAAGGGGAGTTGAAAATAACGTTTAAATGAGATTTAAATGTTGTCTATATGAATAGATATTCATATTCAGAAAAATAGTTTTTTCGAAAACCAGGATCGGTGGGAAAATAATATTATTTTATTATGTGATAATAAAATAATTTGATTAAAATTAAAATTGTTTTAATTTAAATTAGGGTTATTTTATTTTATTTTAATTTATGAAATTAAAATTAGAAAATCAAAAAGAAAAGAAAGAAAAGAAAAGAAAAAAGAAAGAAAATGGAAAATGATGATTTTCCATTTTCCTTATTCTTTTCTTCATCATTTGCCACCTCCAAATTGAATGCTACCTCACCATGATTGATTGTCAATCAAGGGTGAGGTAGTTGTGCATGAATTGGTCTATAAATTGGAGCCGAATTCGTGCTTGGTTGGGTTGATGGTGTTGTTGATTTTGCTCCCAAATTCTAGAGTTCAAGTGTTGAACCAAAACACCAACCTTCATCTTTTCTCTCCCATTTTCACCAATCAAGGGATCCCATCATCCCGTTCCAAGGCCGGAGAATAGCTGATAAGACACTAGTGGTGATCCGAGACTTGTTCGTGATCCAATCCGCTGGAGATAGAGGGAGGATTCAGGCTAATTTGAGTGCATATGATTTTATCCTTTTAATTAAGCTAATTTGAGTGCATATGATCTTATTCCGTTGCATATGTATGTTGATACATCCTTCATAAAAAAGCAAAGACTTTACCAAAAATGACGACCCACTAAATGCAATTCTTGAAATTGATACTCTTTATTTGCATCCATCTCACAAATTCTTGAAATAAGTTTGTCGCCATCTTTCTTCTCTTTTTGTTCACCTTTCTTTCTTTATTTATTTCTAAAATAAAGATTCCAAACTTCTTGCACAGGTATTCTCATCCTTTCTTCTTCCAGTTCCAATCCTCGGATCTACATTCACTCACTTCTCGTGTCGATTCAATCAGGCGCATGTCTTGTTTTTTTATTTTAAATATGTTCTTTCTGATTTTTAGTTGTTGGGTTGTGATTCAAATCTACTTCACCCTTCTTACTGCCGATTTTTTGAACTTGAATTTCTGGGTGGCTGCTACAACAGTTGATTCAGCTCTCTTTTTTGCGCCCTTTAGTCTCGTAAGATTCCTATGCTTGCACCCTTTCGAGTTGTTTACTATGTGGTTTCATTTCCTTTGTTTTCTTATTCGGGATTTTTGCAATGTTTATCTTATATTGTATCGACCTTTTCTTTAAATTGCTTGTGATAATTGTATCTTTTGGGATTGCTTTTGGTTTTTTTTAGCTGGGTTTATCTAATTTATTGATATTTTTTCGTTTTGTTTCATCAGTTTGTATCATTTTCATAGATCTGTGTATATTCTCATCAAGATAATTCCTTTTAGCAACAGGTTGTGAATTGAAAAAGAAATAAGAAAACCACAAGAGATAAAAAAAAAAATTCTGGCAGAGATATTTTGCAAGGGTGAAAGTAGAAGGTAATGCCATTTTGATTTAGTTACTGTTATTTTTTTTTATACCTTTTGAAGGATTTAAGCTTCAATATTTAACCTAAACAAAATAACATTGACTTGAGTGGAAGAAAAATAAACATAAAAATAAACAAGGTAACTATTCCTCAATTCCTTTTATGTGGCAGCTATTGTAATTAGGGGAATAAAGGAGCAGAGATTTGACTCTACCAATGGTAACAAACTGTTAGCCAAAATAATTATGAGAGATACTTTCCATATTAGTGGGAAAGGACTTTGAGCTAGAATGGACTAACGGTCATATTGGAGCTGTAATTTGATAGGAAATCTGCATATGTTGTGTTGTGATTTTATAGCCACATAAAGCTGTAATTTTGGCTATAATTGAATTTTCTATGTTGTGCTGTCAGTACTCTCAAAATACTCTATTATGATGCTGTAATTAAGTCTGTTGTGCTATGATTTTGGATAACTTTAGCTGATGGTACTGAAGTTGTCTTAACATGAATGTCTCAATATGGGAAATTTCATTTAATTTTCTAGTTGTAGTATAAATCTCTCTAGAGCTATTAAAAAAAGTCGACATTTGGCCATTTGCCAATTCAGATCCTTCACATGAGACACATGTTTGGTTACTTGTCTAACACATGAGACACATGAACACTTGTTGAGCACACCAAATGGATATATGTATTACAATTTGTCACCACATGTTTACGACGCTGAGCGGCCGACATCCTAAAAAAAAGGAGATTTAAAGAAAGAAATAGAGAGTCGCCACCAACCATTTTTATGGTGTGGTTGGTCACCAAAAAATAATAAAATAAACAAAAGAAGGGTATGCCAAGACCAGATTTTGGGTTCGAGAGTTGTTTGTGTGTGGGGAAGGTGTTAGCACCCCCACGCACCCGTTAAAAAAAACTGTGGCCAAAATTTTATCTTGAATTGTCAAAAAAGCTGTTTCAAAAAAAGGTATTTAAAAAAAAACTAATTTGAAAAAAAAATGTTTTATTTTATCTTTCATCCCTTCAACATTGAAGACATGATTTGATAAATAATTGAGAGCAAACCATTAATTTCGCTATATTTGAATTTTTCTGAAATTAAGGAAAAATTCTCCACCTCAAGAATATGAGAGAATTTTACTATTCCTCAACTCCATCGCGGGAACCCAGTTGAAAAAAAAAGATTTTTTTTTTAAACAAAACTTTTTAGAAATTCATTTTTTCTTGGAATCAAATCTTGGACTCCCAAAGATTATGATTCCTCACCTCAAGGATTCTAGAAAATCGGACTCCCAGATATTTCTAGATTCCATCGTAGGATATTTTTTTATAAGAAGGTTTTAGAAATACATTTTGTTTTAAAATATTATAAAACCCTTTGTAGAACCAAAAAAATTAAGAGTTTGAAAAAAATTTAGTAAATAATAAGAAGTTTCAAAAAAGAATTTGAGATCAATATAAAAGAAAATAAATAAAATGAACATCAATGTAACAATCAAGCATGATTGCTAAAATGCAATTTAAGATGCAAGTTACAACAACATAATAATAATAAATCATAACAATAAATTTAATATACAAATTTAAGAAAATGTATTGGAATTGATCTTGGACTCCAAAAAAATTGATTCCTCACCTCAAGATTCCATCTTCGGATATGTTTCCCAAACTAGAAAATCAGATTCCCAAATAATTTTACATTCTGTCGTCGGATACTTTTTTTTTAAAAAAAATGCAACAAGCTACGTAAGCTAACACTAAATATTACAAAGAACAATATTTACATGTACAACATAACTAACAATGTAAATAACATAATTAATAATCTATATGACAAAGAAAAATTTAAAGCACATATCTAAATTAAAACAAGCATAATTTAATAAAATATCTAATTAGGAGCAAGAAATATAATACAAAAAGACATTATAATAACAAAGAGAAAATAAGAAATAAATAATAATAATAATAATAATATATGTATATTAAAATAAAGAAATTAAAAAATGATATTATTTTTAAAAAAAAGTTTGCCAGCCTTTCTTTTGGGTGCGCCACTGACGCACAAAGCTTTTTTTTTTTTTTTTTTAAAAGTTCACGTTTTACCTATCTCTTAAACTCCTCTCTCTTGCTCTCTACATTTCTTATTCTTTTTTTTAGCTTCTTCTTCCTTCTTCTCTCTACTTCTCTCTGACTTTTTTTTTCAACTTCTCTTCGTCTCCTATTTTTTCTTATTTTTTTCTTTCCAACTCTTTCTCTATTTTTCTTTCTTTTTTTTACTATTTTTTTTAATCTCCTTTTACTCTCAACCATGGTGGAAGCAACAAAAGAAAGATAGCTCTCTCACTCCTAAGGTATGCTACTCCCTCTTTCTTCTCTCTTTTTTTCGGTAAATAGAGCCCATGAGCTAAAAAGAAAAAGTAAGAAAAACATAAATAGATGAGAAAATGAACTGTGCATGTGTGAAAATGAATATGAAATAGATCTTTTTATTTTTTATTTTTATGGAGAAGTAGTAGATCTAGGGCAAATGCATGTAAATGTTAAAGAGAGCATCATAGATAGTTAAAAAAAAGGACAAAAAAAAAAACGAGCTTCTAACTTTTGCTACATTACTCTTCTACAGGATGCTTGAGAAAGAAAAGGGAGAAGACTAGATCATCAAACCGGCTTGTTGTTTGGGGTGCGGATCCTCGGGACAAAAGCCCCTACCAAATGCAACCCTCAACTAAGCTAGGGTTCTTTGAGTTCTAGCTTACTGCTCTCCTTTTTTTTTACTTCACTATTCCTGTAAAAAAATTGTGAAACTCTATATGTGTGCATGTGTGTCTCTCTCTTGATTTTTTGTGTATTTCCTCTCTGTTTTCTTTGTATTTTTTTTTTGTCTGTGTATCCTCCTTTTTTCCTAAAGCTCACAAAGAGAGTTTAAATAACCCAAAAAGTTTCTACTTTTGGATGGAAAATTACTGGCTAGTTTTTTGGATTTGAAACCATTCCCCATTAAACCATACCAAAAAAGAAAGTAGAATTTGGGATCAATTTCATATATGATTAAATTTACCTTTACTTTTCAGCTTAAGGTTTTGGGTAGAGTGGTGATTTAAGATGGTATCAATTGATTTTTTCTGAAAATTTTCTTGAGAGTTTCAACAGTCTTCATCATCTTCGTGCTTTCCTCGCCTTTTTCTATGGTGAAGGATCAGACAGTTCCTCCGGTCACCAGTCTTTCCAATTCTCTAAATCAATTTGTTCTTTAACACTATGTGAATCTGTATTGTCTTCATCATTCTGATAATACGAGTTTGATTCTTGTTTCTAATCTACTCACGGATGATAACTACACTTCGTGGAGTCGATCCATGCTCATCGCCCTCATTGTCAAGAATAAGATTGGTCTTGCAGATGGATCTCTCCCTCAACCAACTGGAGATTTGTTGCATTCTTGGACTATTTGTAATAATGTTGTGATTTCTTGGATTCTAAATTCACTCTCCAAACCAATTTTTGCAAGTGTTTTATTTTCAGATTCAGCAAGAGAAATATAGCTTGATGTTCAGGAGCGCCACCAACACCAAAATCGCCCACAAATTTTTCTGCTGAGGCGTGATTCGTCCAATTTGGTTCAGGATCAAAGTTCCTTAAGTTTCTATTTTAGTTGATTGAAGACCTTATGTAATGAACTTTCGACTTATCCCCTTCTTGCACATGTGGCCATTGTTCGTGCGATGGAGTGAAGGATCTAATTTCATACTTCTAGACAGAGTATGTATTGTATTTTTTAATGGGGCTCAACGATTTCTTCAATCCAGTCCATGCTCAACTACTCCTTATAGAACCCGAGCCCTCAATCAATCGAGATTTTTCTCTAGTGGCACAAGATGCTGATTGCAATCCACTACATTACCGCAAGTGTACGAGTCAAATTGTAATATAAAATGACCCTAAGATTGAGTATCGTCCTCTGGAAATCGAGTTACTAATTTTCTTAGTTTTTCATTGATTATTCCAATTTTATCTAGAGATTCAATGGTCAAGAGTAGTTAAAAAACTTAAAACAAAGAAAAAAAGATGCACCCTTTAGTGATGAAAAATCAAGGAAAAGGAATCCTAGGGTGTTGGTGTCTTTTTAGGCTAATTTGATTTCTCAAACTATTTTAGGTCTCTTTTGATTGCTAAAATCCTAGGCTTAGAAATTCTAAAAACTTAAGGATCACTTTCTCAAGCTCACCTAACCTCACACTCAATTAATAAATCAATACTTTGCAATTATTGAGTAAATGTGGCAATTAGTGTGTTTCTAAATTATGCCTCAATTAAAACCTACCACTTTCATGCATAAGTTTAAAAAGCCTAGCATTCAATTCCTAATTATTGCTCACTTTTTCAAGCTAGAACAACAAGACAAATTTTATTCAACATTCTCATGCATGAATAACATTTAAACACAAAAATACTAAGAGGATTTAACATTCAAAATTCAACCATAAATATTCAATACATCAAATTAAATTTAAAAATATCTAACACACTAAGATTACAAAGTGTTTAGCCACACATTGGCTCTAAAATATCACAAGTCCAATTCATAAAAAAATAGTAAAAAGGATTAAGAGAAAAAGGAAACACTCCAAGATCGTCTCAACGTCGTCTCCGTCGTCAAGCCGCTCCTCGTGCCCTTAGTTTTCACCCATGAACACTTGGAATGACTCCTTTTTTGTTTTGCACACAGGATCATACCTTTAGTACTGTTCTCGAAATTTTTCTCCCCAAAATGGATCCCCCGAAACTTAGGAAAAAAAAGTTTGCTTAAATAGAATCTGTCGTAGCGTGGAGATGGAATGCAATAGCGTTGAGACGCTACACTCCATAATCACCAAATTGCCACTGTGTTTTTAAAAGAAAGGGGAAAATTTTTCGATGTAGCGTCTCGACGCTACTTCGAAAAATCATTTCTACTTTGCCAAAATTTTCGTAGCGTTAAGACGTTACTATTCCAGCGTCTCAATGCTAGAACCTTCTGTCCTCTTGGTCACTGTTTGGTTGTCTCAATGCTCTCCTTTAGCATTGAGACACTAGCTCTCAGGTTTCACTTTCATCTTTTCATGCCTTGGCCAATTTTTGAACTTCTTTGGCTAATTTTTTGGCACGAACAACCTCAATGTGATCATTTCTCCTTAAATGCTCGGTCCCTACAAAATTTCGCAAATAAAAGCATCAAAGTATGCTTATAAACCACAAAATCACTAATTTAAAGGCCTTGAAATGTTAATTTTTGAGTGCTATCAACTACCCCAAACTTAGAGTTTTACTAGTCTCGAGTGGAAATAAAGTACAAACATATAAAAGAACCTCAATGCTAGCATGCTTCAGACTCTTAACTCAATGCACAGTAATATATAATGAGCACAATAAAAGAAATGTTTATGCACATTCTATCGATAAGAAATTCGAAAGCCAATTCTGATCCTAGCTTGTGTGTGTGTGCAAGCCCATCTCATTCTAGTCCTCACAAGCCTAGAATGCATTTAATAAAGTTTTGTCGAAGTTGCCCATACTCTGGCACTAAATCACTTTCAAGTGAATACTCCCAAACTCAAGTAGCTTGAGAAATTTTTTTTTACTATCTAAAATAGGAGCCTAGTCGAGCCGTACTACTTTCGTTCTTGCTTACCCCAAATTCCTAGCCACTGAGTATCGAACTACGAGTAGTACCTCTATTCTAGGACAATACTCACTTTCTTTTCAATTTTTTTTCCACTCAAAATCACAAACCCACTCCAAAATAACGATTAACTCAACAATGCAATAGTCTATTAGGCAAATGGTTACTCATTATCACAGAAAATGTAGCAATAAACTGAGCAAAACAAGGAGACTTACTACTACTCATGAGTTTAATGGATTCTTGGCGATTTGGGGTGAGAGAGGTGTTGATATATGTTACCTTTGATGTTAGTATATGTTACCATCATAGACTTCGTGGTGTTGATATATGTTACCTGTTCTTTGGCACCTAACGCATGTCCTAACAAAGGTTTAGCAATCTTTAAACCAAGAGGTCCAGTAAAAACCTGATTGCAATACCTTCGATGTTGTGCGAGTGGGGCCAAAGTGACCACCATAAGGTGATGAATGACATTCCTCAATGATCTTTGTTGTTTCTTCCAATGGAATGCATCTCCTAATAATGTGATCGGAACAAACCTTCAAAAAGGAGTGGGTCGTTCTAGAGATAAGACTTTGCCTCATGCAAAAATCTCTTCCTCTGTTGGGAGTTCATCTCAGGTGGTAGGACTCCTCTTGCAAAAAAATTCACAATGTCAGCAAACCATGGCCATTCATGCCCCACCTGATATAGCTTTTCGTCAAGGAAACTTTCAGAGATGAGAAGTAGGCTCAGCGGGGTAGAACCACTCTAAATTCTAGATAGGTGGTCTGCAACCACATTTTCACATCCTTTCCTATTTTTAATTTCAAACTCAAACTCTTGCAGCAAAAGAATCCATCTTATCAAACAAGGTTTAACATCTTTTTAGAAAGAAAAAATTTAAGTCCAACATGATCTGTTTGAACTGTGACTTTAGAACCAAGCAAGTAAGATCGAAATTTATCAAAACCAAATATAACAGCAAACATTTCTTTTTCTGTAGTTGTGTAGTTTTGTTGTGCATTATCTAAGATTCTACTTGCATAATAGATTGCCCTAAACATTTTATTCTTCTTTTGACCTAATACAGCTCCTAGGGTATAGTCACTAGCATCACACATCATTTCAAAGGGTTCAGACCAATCAAGAGCAACAATAATGGGAACAGTAATTAATTTATCTTTTAGAGCATGAAAAGCAGAAAAACATGCATCAACAAAAATGAAAGTAGAGTCCTGAGCAAGCAGGTTACACAAACGTTCAGAAATCTTAGAATAGTCCTTCATGAATTGTCTATAAAACTCTGCATGACCTAGAAAACTACGGACTCCCTTAACATTCACAAGATGGGGTAATTGCTCAATTTCTCCACCTCCAATCCTTTCTCTAATATCTTATGCCCAAGGAAAATTCCTTCATTGACCATGAAATGACATTTCTTCTCATTCAGGACAAAGTTGGTGTCTTGGCATCTCTGCAAAACTCGAGACAAATTAGCTAAGCATAAATCAAGCGAAGAACCAAACACAAAAATATCATCCATAAACACCTCCATAATATCCTCTATCATGTCATCAAAGATAACCATCATGCATTGCTCGATGATTTTAAATCATATACAAGTTTTTCATTACTTTTCTTTTAGAATTAGTTATTGAAGGAGAAGATGCATGATCATGCTCAATATTACACATAAGTTCATGTTCTAAATTAATTAATTCAAATTCATTTTTCACATCATATAGTTCAGCATTTTCATCAAGAAATTCAAGCAAGTAGTTTTCATCAACTCCATCAATATGATCACATCCTCCATATTAAGAATTCTCATCATCTACTAAGTCTATGAAATTACAAGTTTTACCCCCTGACCCAATTCAGCAGAAATAATGATAGGACATGCATATGACTCTTCTAAGTAAGCATATCTCAGATGTTCAGGTAATGGTTTTAAATCATATACAAGTTTTCATTACTTTTCTTTTTAGAATTAGTTATTGAAGGTGAAGATGCATGATCATGCTTAATATTACACATAAGTTCATGTTCTAAATTAATTAATTCA
>JAOANK020769328.1:0-10867 GCA_026257165.2 Telfairia occidentalis | reverse complement strand
CTCCCTCTCGAGCCAATGAGAGGGTGGGGCCCCTTGTTCAAGACTTGGAATCAGCCCTTAAGGGAACAACCTCTCTATTATACCTTAAGTCGGGTAGGAGTGAATTCCATCTTGTAGGACTATGTCCCCAGCTATCTACCCTATTTTACCCTTGAAATGGGAGGCATATTGAGCAGGCGCTGTTGAGCCTCTTTAACTTATGCAGATCTAAGGATAATCCCGAATAAACAGGAGTTCATAGTTAGCTCAGGATTATGATCAAGTTACCTAGGTTATCAGATTGAAATTAACCAGTGTTTTCAGTGATCAGCGTTAAACAGTGACTATTTCATGGTCCAGTCTTATGCAAACTCATTGCATAGAACGCCCCCACTCGCACTTCTCCACATGAACGATTTAGGATCACATCGTTTGTATCATATACAAAACGGGTCACGTTCCATAGTGTCCCCAGGAGAAGGTACCCAGCCTAATCTATATACTATGGACCGTTTTGGCTATGTACTTAAACTTGATCCACTTTTATGTCTCTACATGAAGTCTAAGTATTCATGTTATAGTCATGGGTTCTTAGTTTATTGGATTTATAGACTTATAAATCATTACATAACAACTTTTACTGAATAACTTCAATAACTACTTTATTGATAATAGAATGTGTTTACATACCACTAGTTTTAGGACATAAAACCCAACACAAACACATAAGAGATTGACACCTCAATCTCATGCAATTACTAGGATTTATGGCAACATAAGAACATGACACAACTCATGAACTTGTAAGGACAAATCATATTAGTGGAGTTTTCCACTAACTTGATTTTTCCTTTTAATTTCCCATTTTATTTTTGATCAAATCCAAAATAAAAGGAAATTATTAAATTAAAACCAATTTTAATTTAGTCATATTATTTTAATATCAAATATTAAAGTAATATTCAAACCACTAATACCAGTTTTTTCAAAAATATAATTTTGCCAAATATGAATCCTTATTCATGTATACAATATTTAAATCTCATTTAAATATTTTTTTTCAACTTTTCTAGTACGTTTAATTCGCAATTAAACGCTGAGACGTTAAAGATATTGAATATATTTAATGTTCATTCTCTTAATTAAATTTGAACATTTCAAATCCATTCACCTCACTATTCTAAGGTTTTATCCGATGTGAGCAAGCCGAGGGACCTAATGGACCTATAGATTATGAGCTCCAAAATCTAAGATTAACCGGTTAAACTCTTTAACCTAGCTAACCAACATTCGTTAACTAACGAGTCACTCGACTAAAGCCCGTAGCTGCACTCTCTTCACTGTAGATATATTTATGTCCACTTGATATAACCATGATTAGTAAGTCGACCCTTCACAGGTTGTTGTAATCTCAGCTGGGTAAAATTACCATTTTACGCTTGGATTACCTCTTACTCCTTAAGTACCACCGACCCTCTAATGAACAACTTGGTTTGTGGTCCAACCACCAAACCGATTCCCACTCGGGCCAATGAAAGGGTGGGGCCCCTTGTTCAAGACCTAGAATCAGCACTTAAGGGAACAACCTCTATTATCTCTAAAGTCGAGTAAAATTGAATTCCATCTTGCAGGACTATGTCCTCAGCTATCTACCCAGTCTTACCCTTGAAATTGGAGGCATATTGAGGAGGCGTTGTTGGGCCTCTCTCACCCATGTAGATCTAAGGATAATCTCGAATAAACAAGAGTTTATAGTTAACTTAAGATTAAGATCGAGTTACCTAGGTTATCAGTATGAAATTATTCAGTATTTTCAGTAAACGGTGTTATAAAGAAACAATGACTACTTCGTAGTCAGGTCTTATGCAAACTCATTGCATAGGACGCCCCCACTCACAAGTCTCCACATGAACGATTCAAGATCACATCGTTTGTATCATATACAAAGCAGGCCGCGTCCCATAGTATCCCCAAGAGAAGGTACCCAGCCTAATCCTTATACTATAGACCGTTTTGGCTATTTACTTAAACTTGATCCACTTTTATGTCTCTACATAAAGTTCAAGTACTCATTTTAATAGTCATGGGTTCTTAGTTTATTCGATTTATAGAGTTATACTTCACCATTTTCTTCATTTAATAACAACTTTACTAAATAACTTTACTAAATACTTCAACAACCACTTTATTGAAAAAAATAATATGTTCACAACGTTTACATAACACGAGTTTTAGGACATAAAACCCAACAAGAAGAAGGTCTTCATCACCAATGACTTAATTAATTTCAAGCCTACTACTAGGATAGAGAAGCCATCTCTAATCTTAGTCTCTCTCCGAGTTCTCACTTTAATGCAACGACTTGCACTCGCTCGTGCGACTTCATCAAGCCATAACATCTGACAGTTGAGGCTTTATGACAACCCATTGTGCTAATCACCTCACCCTGACCACCCAACTGCTGAATTGATTGACAAAATGTGGTTGTCATTACTACTGGTTCCACATCACCTCTGTTTGGACTATCTACAGTTGTAACTTGTATCCACTTCTTCTCTAAACCTCTAGCAACATTCAACCTCACTGTATAAAGCGTAGAACTCTTGTGGCCAACTGCCACCTCCTTAGATCCTCAAGTAAACCTCTATTAATATTTGCTAAACTCACTCTAGTACCTTTTATCACTCAGCTTAACTATATAGATAAGATTCAATTTGACGCTAGGCACATACTTAACACCATTCAACTTTAGTGAGCCTTCATTCCCTGTCTTCATGCGATTGTCTTCAATCCCTTTAGACACTAAGACCTTGTCATTCCCTATCCTTACCAGACCATGATTGCCTACAGTGAAAAATGTGGACAACCTTATAACTGAAGAAATATGGATAAAAACATAACTATCTACAATCCAATTTGATGAGTGGTGCTCAACTTTTGTGTTCTCCTAAACACAAACAAAGACATCATGTGTAACTACATTATCTTGAACCTTTAGCAGATCTTCTTTAAATTTTCTACACCGATTCCTCGTGTTTCTCTTTTGATGACAATGAAAACACTATATATTCTTCATCTAGCCCTTCCCACTATTATTATCCTGTTGTTCCTCTAATACCTTTTCTTTTCCCTTATTTACAACTAAAGCTGACCCAAAAGTAGTTTCCTTAACATTAAAACTTCTTCTTACTCCAAAGTTCTTCATCCATAGCTACATCACTAATCTCAAAATATCAAAAACTCCTATCACCTAACAAATTAGACATAATCATCTCCGTCATTTCTTAGTTATCAAGTAAAGAGGTTAACAACAATATGACATTCCCTTCACCACTAAACATAATATTAACTAACTATAACTAGTTAATCATGCTAGTGACTTTATTTATATGGGCATTAACAAAAGCATTCTCATCCATGCGAGTGTTTACTTCAGTTTGGTGGATTTGATTCCTACTTCTATAAGACAATAACTTGTCCCACCACGTTAGAGCATGATCTTGGACATGAGTTATGACTTTCTGTACCTTAACGGGTTGTTGAAGCCCTTCAAATTAAATATTGATTCTTCTAATCTAAATACTAAAAATAGTAGAAATAGTAGAACCAGATCGAATCCCAAGGGAACTATGAATTAATTTCTAAAATATTATCAATAAAACTAAACATAAAAGGGGTGTTGAATTGGTGGATTGATTAGAACTGGAATTGAACAATAGATTAATAAAAAGTAAATATTTGAATTTATAAAAATTTATCATATCGAATTGTTGTATTCATATATACGCTCTTAAAAGGATGCTTTCATATCAATTCTAACTCAAAATGAAGATAAGTCATGCTCAAGTATAAGCAATCGTACAAGTAATACTAGAGTATTCTAGGATATCGATTCACAGAGATATTTAATTGGACAAGACTTGATTCTAACAACTTTACCGACTCTTCCGATTAGAAACGTACTTATAAGATGTAGTGTTGTTGTTTAGAGAAAAGGGGAAAAAGATAATTGATTAGGTAGAAGGAAGACGTCTGGAAAAATATGCAAAGGTATGTTAAATAACGAAGGTTAAGAGTGGGGTAGTTAATGATTTTTATACATGCAAAGCGACACAATGCTACAACTTTTTCTGGAGAAATTGATACTCTATTGTAAATCAAATATCTCTGTATAGTCACTCTTTCGAGTACCCTATACTCTGGGTTACACCTATTTTCTGTCTAAACTCATGTATAAGTATGGAAGAACGAATTCTTCTTGGCTTTACAACTTCAACACTATGTTTGGTGCATCTAAGGAAAGACAAATAAAACCTCTCACTGTTGTATTCCTTGAATGAAGTCGACTAAGCATATACCTGTCAACATATGACTAGCTAGTACTTTACCTTCGGTGCCTAAATGGGACGAAAGTATTTAGAAATAAAGGCAACTTAGAGAAACAAAAGAAATATTCTCATTAACCAAAAGAAAGCTATAACAATGTTATTTGAGCATGAATACGGTCATCAACTACCTAAGGGGGTATTTAGCTACTATTCATTTTGAAAAGTAATACAAGCATTAATTCAACAAAACAATAACTTCAAATTTAATAAATGCAGAAATAAAGACAACTAGAGCGTAAAGAGAGGCTACAAAAGAAGGATTAAGAGGCATAGAAAGTGCTTCTCAGCTGGTTTCTCCTCAGGTAGCAAGAACTCCTTCATCGAGAGAATTCCTTTCTTTATCTAGGCTTCTTCTTTTCCAGCGGCTTGCCCTAGAAATGTGTGTCCCTTGCCTTAAATAATAGGTGTGAAATGACCTAAAGTGCCCTTTCGAAGTCTCACGTGTAGAGAGAAGGTGAATCGCGCTTCATTTAAATGTCACACGTACCTCACAAAGTCTGAAATCCGTACATTGGAGAATTTTGAGGAATATTCTATTTGTCGTAATGTTGGAGCATTGCACTTGAGAGAATGCTACCGCATGATGTCTCTTCTTTCACTTGTATCAGAATCTCTTCATTCGCTACAAACTGTCATAATTCAAAACCTACAATTCAATAGCATTTATACAATTGAATAAGCAAACACTTCAGGAAGGTAAGCTGATAGCAATAGAGTATTTGAAGCTTACATCATGCTTTTCTTAAACTAATGTTACCAAATACACACGCCAAAGAGTCAATTTGGAGTTATAATAACTCTCTTTTAGAGAGTTATCAAAACTCCAAGCTTGAATCTTTGCTTGTCCTCAAGCAAAACAAACAAACAAATAATAAAAACAACTACCAACTATGTAGACCTTGTCTAGTAAGTACTGTGATTGTGTAAGGATGATTTTCTAAGCTCTCATCACCACCCCATCGCACCACTTCCTGGCCACTTTAGTAACTTATCTCCCAAATAACTTTTACTAAGACTCCAAACTAGGTCCTTGGTCATAGCATTGTACGAGTTAATTTTAGTATAGTGGAATTGAGTATCGAACGTCGTCCTTGGGATTAGTTTTCTAGTTTGATTAATTACCATAGTTACTCACACCTTATTTTATCCAAGGATAAAATATCGATATCGGTAACTCAAAGTTATGGATATATTGACGGATATTATGGAAAAAATGACGAAAATCACGAAATTTTATAAAAATATTGTGATTTTTTTTTTGTGAAACTTCAAAACAAACTTATTTAAGCTATAAACTACTACTTTAAGTATATATATCAATAATTAGAAGCCAAATATATGCATTATTACAATAATAGATACTATTGAACGCTAAAAAATAAATACGAACTTAAATAATTTATTGATAAAAAGTTGTATTGGTGTATTAGAACGACATGAATATAATTGATATGATACTGACAAGTAATTCAATAATAATTTATAAGATAAAAATTAAAAAACTAAAAATAAATTAAAGACTTAAAAAAGAAAAAAGAATAGAGAAAAATTATTCTTGGAGCATAAATAATACTTAATAAATTAAACAAATTAAAGTTGAATAAAAGAATTAAAAAAAATAGGAGAAATAAAGAAATGATAAATAGATACTTTGAAAATTAGATATAATATTTAGAAAATAAAATAATATTTGTAATGAAATTAAAAGTAATTTTTTAATTTGGAGACACTAGGGGGCACCCTCGTAAACACCCGAGGGGCGCTCAAACCATCGAGCCAAAGGATGGTTTCCATATTTAGTTGGCGATATATTGATAATATATCAAAATTGACAATATTTCAATTTTTCACAATATATCGGGACCCCCCGATATTCGATATATCGCCAAAATTTTGGCGATTTGTTTTCTATTTTTATTCCTTGATTTTATCTAAGGAGTAGAAAAACAGGATAGAAAGCTAATTACATTGCTTATACTCTTAATTAACTGGAGGTGACATAAGAAGAGCATGCTTTAGAACTGAATTTTGATGCCTTGGACAATACACTTCATTAGCATAACAAACTATTCTATTATGCTGCAATCAAAAGTTGGAATTAATCAAGCATTCAATTTCCCCTCTCAAGCTCAGCTAACCTCTCACTAACATGTAGACACAACCTCTCCGTCTGTTACCCACCATTAGCAAGGCATTACGAATTTCCCACTAACTATCAACCCTTAGAAGGACTATTGTGATCTCTTCCTCTCTTGAGCTCAGGAAAAAGCCGCTTTTCATCATGGTTTGCAAATAATCCACTTAGAGATAACAATTTATGACTCTATTAGTAAACACCCACGTTGCATGATGGTTTACAACAGTCATGTCACAATCTTGAGCCTTGGGTCGCTTTAGAGGCTCCATGGGAAGCTCATTTTTCTCTGAAAAATTGAGCTCCAAATCGTAGCTTCTTTTCTCCAAATGGCCTTTTCAAAATCACCAAAGAAAATTTGCTTTTAAAATCATTTTGCTTGTAGCGTCAAGACGCTAGGTACAATATCTCGACACTACCCTCCTTTAGTTCCAAACAAGCGCAGCGTGTGCATCACTTAAGGAGAACAAAGTTGGAAGTGTTGAGACGCTTGGCGTAGTGTCTCAATGCTACATGCGTGTGTGGAAATGAAAGTGTGCAGTTGTCTAGGGCGTGTGCATGTAAAGCGTCGAGTGGCGTTGAGCGCTATCTCAATGTCGCCTACTGATGTCAAGGGGCGCGTGCACACACCCAACCATGTGATGTCTTTGGACGGTGGTGTGTGCGTGCGACTGCGTTTCAACATCTTTTCTTCAACACTTGGGTGTCTCAACACCCTGGCATGGCGTTGAGATGGTGCAACCTCGGGTCAACAAATGTTTTGGCCCTGTTTCTCTGTTTCTTGGCTAAATTTACTCTTCTTAGGCTCGTTTTTTAACCCGAACAGCTCTAGATTCATATATTTCACCAAAATATGCTCGGTCTCTACAAATTAGCAAATAAGCTTGTGAAAGCTCAGAAATTAGACAACAAAACTAGCTAAAACTAAGCCTAAGGATAGAAAATTTTGTGTGCTATCAAATACCTCCAAACTTAATCTTTTGCTAGTCCTAAGCATAATTAAACCAGAACAATAACAAAATAATGAAACTCTTCAACACATGCAATTCACTCAAGTCTCAATGCTCTAATAGACAAGTAGGTGCAATTTTATCACCGAGAGATTTCAAGGTCAATTCTCTTCATCCCTCGTGTGTGTGCGTGCAAGTCTATCTAATCTTAGCCCTTATAAGCCCGGGGTAACCTTAGAAAAACCTCCATAGGCTCTCCTACTTCAATCAATGGCAAAGCTAAGCGAATCACATGGAAACTAGAGTCTCGAGAGAATTATTTTTTTTCTTTTTCTTTTTTTCTTTCATTTTTCTTTCTTTTTTCTTTCTGCTTCTTTTTTTTTCTCTCTTTTCTTTTTTTTTCTTTTATCATTGCACGAGAAGGGGAAAATGTGTCACCTTGATTTTGGCTTACCCCCACTTCTTAGGTGCTAAGTATCTAACTACGAGTAACACATTTATCCCTTTTCTCTCTCTTTTCTTTTGTTAAAAGAAGAACCAATTTAAGATGTATTACCTTCGTTTTGGATTACTCCTACTTCTAGGTGTTGAGTATCCAACTACGAGCAATACATCTATCCAAGGGCCAAGGCTTACTCACCTTATTTTCGCATTTCCATCGACATTACCCGTTTACACTACCAAAGAAATGAGGAGTAATCCTCTTCACTTCATTCCCTTTTTTCAGCACACATATACTAGACGTGCATATGAAATACTTAAAAAGAACTACAATCTTGTTTGAGACTTCCTCAGAGAAATAATTTCCTTAAAGACACTCTAAACCTATAGAACCTTAGACAAGTGGGCTACATGCTCAATAAACAAGGAACTCTAAGAAGGATGTGAAATAACTCAGATAAAAATGATGTTATCTCATTTCCACAATCACACACAACAAACCATTGAGAGCAATATCATAGAGTCTCATCGTAAACAACATGCATAGAAGAATTCCACAACAGTTAGCACATAACAACAATTTAGTACAAAAAATATTAAGCAAAAAATCACCCAAACTCATTAGGACTGGCAGAATATTACCCACCCTCAAACTTAAAACATACATTGTCTTCAATGTAAAAATCATTAAGCATGCAAGGACAATGAGATATGAATCAAGTGGATAATACTGCCCTGATAAGAGAGAGAAGGTCCTTAACAACATCTAAAATGAAAGGAAGAAGGCATCCCAAAAGATCGAGATTCAGCAAAGGGAACGAGGTTTACTGGTACTCAACTCCTTCAAAAGAAAACAAAGAAAAAGATAAGGGAAAAAGGACATAAAACATGGGTGGCCAATCCAGTTAACTAGCACCTAATCCGACCCAAAAATACACCCTAGAGTAAGACTTGGTCGCAGCATTGCGTCACCGCATGGTAAGGGTAAGTTTTAGTATAGTGGAATTGAGTATCGAGTGTCGTCATCGAGATTGGGTTTCTAATTTGATTAATTGCCATAGTTACTCAGACCTCATTTTATCTTGGGAACCAAAAAACATGATAGAAAACTAATTACACTATTTCTACTCCTAATTAACTGGAAGTCAAATAAGAAGAGCATGCCTTAGAATTGAATTTTCATGCCTTGGACATTACACTTCATTAACACAACAAATTATTCTATCATGCTCAATCATAAGTTGGGATTAATCTAATGTTCAGCTTTTTCTTTCGAGCTCAGCTAGCCTCTCACTAGCTTGCATGCTCAACCTCTTGGTTTGTTACCCATACACTAGCGAGGCATTACGAATTTTCCACTAACTATCAACCCTTAAAAGGACTATTGTGATCTCTTCCTCTCTCGAGCTCCGGGAAAACCCACTTGTCATCATGGTTCGCAAATAATCCCCCTAGAGAAAACAATTTATGCCTCTATTAGTAAACCCCACTCTCGCACAATGGTTTACAACAGTCATGCATTCGATAATCTAATCTAAATTTTACTCTCTCAAGCTAAAACTTAAATCAATCAATCAATTTAATCTTTGCTAAGGAGATTAAAAGCATTGAGCGAACAAATACATAAATGAAGAGCAACAAGATAAAAATAAACCATAACATTAACAAAGCAAAAAAAAAAAAAAAAAAAGTACTACCAAAACAGCCTAAAGTGAAGTCCCACTACTCAAATCCACAATAAAAACAAATACTTCCTAAAAAAGATACTAAATGAAACTAAATCTACAAAGGGTAAATAAAACTTCCAAAGAAGCATGCCACACTCGTTTCTATCATGAAGCCCGCAATCCCGAGCCTTGAATTTCTCTAAAGGCTCCATGGGAAGTTCCTCTTTCTCTAAAAAATTGAGCTCCAAACCGTAGCTTCTTCTCTCCAAATGGCCTCTCCGAAATCGCCAAAGAAAATTTTCTTTTAAAATCATTATGCCTACAGCGTCAAGATGCTAGGGACAGCGTCTCGACACTACCCTCCTTTAGTTCAAATTGTGAGCGGCACGTGCATCGCTTAGGGCGAACAAAGTTGGTAGCGTCAAGACACTTGGAGTAGCGTCTCAATGCTACATGCGTGTGCGGCAATAAAGGCACGTGACTGGCTGGGGCACACATGCGCAGGCGCTCATGCGTGTGATGTCTGTGGGCGTTGAGATGCCCATAGGTAGCATCTCAACGCCACTTGCTCCAGCGTGTTCATGCAACTACGCTTCAACATCTTCTCTTCAACACTTGGGCGTTTCAACGCCCTAGCATGGCGTCGAGATGCTGTAGCCTCAGGTCAACATATGTTTTGGCCTTGTTTCTTCAATTCTTGGCCAAATTTACTCTTTTTAGGCTTGTTTTTTGACCCGAATAGCCCCAGATTCATATTTTAACCAAAATATGCTCGGTTCCTACAAAGTAGCAGATAAACTCGTGAAAGCTCGAAAATTACGCAACAAAACTAGCTAAAACTAAGCCTAGGAATAATACATTTTGTGTGCTATTTGTCATAGGTAGTACTTGCTCCCTTCTCTTCCTATCCTAAAACTCCAGCTTCCAGCACCTATTACAAAATTCCACCATTGTCACTTGCAATTCCTTTAGACTCCTACATTTATGAAGAGGCTTGCTTGTACTAAAACTAATACGACTTTTAGTGAACTCCCCTTTTTTGTTTTATTAAACCTTTTTTTTTTCGAAGGGTAAAAGTAATACGTCACCTTCGTTCTGGCTTGCCCCCACTTCCTAGGTGCAGAGCATCCAACTATGAGTGACACATTAAAAAAGAAAGAGTGCATCGCTTTTATTCTAGCTTGCCCCACTTCTTAAGTGCTGAGCATCCAACTATGAGCAACATACTAAACATTCCTCCTTTTTTATTTAATTACTATAATAATAATAATAATAATAATAATAATAATAATAATAATAATAATAATA
>JAOANK020769132.1:0-10869 GCA_026257165.2 Telfairia occidentalis | reverse complement strand
AAATATTCATACTCTCCTCGAGCTTTTACATTCATCGGACCACAAAGATCTAAATGTACCAACTCTAAGGGTTCTTTAGGAGAAGTCTTTTGTCTTTTATTTTGAGTTACTACAGTTTTGAACATTTCAGTATTAAGGAGTACTTTTGATGCTAATGACCTTAGTACATACAAGTTGCTTTCTAAGTTTGCTGAACAAATAAGAACTTCATTCTTGTAAATAAACACTTTATTTTTTAAAAAAAGTTAATGAATAAGATTGTTCAATCAAACACTTTATAGAAATCAAGTTCCTCTTCAAACTAGGAACTACATAAACATTTTCTAATAAAATGCAAGATTTTTTAGAAGCAATCCCACTGCAACGCCTGGCACGACCTGACTTGTGCCAACCCGCATGGTCATCTTGCCAGTCTTAAGCTGTTGTCAGGAACTGATTCCCTGAAAACAAGAGCAAACATGATTAATGGCCCCTGAATCAATTATCCAGGCAGAATCATCATTCTCCACTAAACAAGTTTCTAACACAAGTAAATCGTATTTACCTTCTTTGGCCTTCTTTTTCTCTGTCAAATACTTGGGACAGTTTCATTTTCAATGTCTTTTCTGATTGCAATGGAAACAATTTCCTTTCGCAACCTTGGCCGTTTTGGCCTGTGGTGGAGCTGCAACAAGGTTAGCCTTTTTTCCAACCTTTTTGACCTCCCTTCTTCTTCTTCCATTTATTGGGGCCTAAAGAAGATGATACAGACTTAGTTTTAGAGGTAGTACCTCTATAGAACTTCCTGGAGGAAGAAGCAACATTTGTCTCTCCCTTCCCTTTCTGCCCCTTAACTTTCATCAGAAACTCAAAAGTCTGTAGCTCATTAAGGAGAGAGGTCATGGGGTAATTTAGCTTGTTCATAACAGCATTACTACAAAACTGTATGAATTTGGCAGTGAGATCAGAATAATGCTAACCCGACTGTTCTCATTGATGACCACTCCATTCATCTTTGCCACATTAAAGTGGATCATCATGTTGAGAACATGTTCCCGAATGGATGATCTCTCTTGTATACGGGCAATGAAGAGGTGTTGCAGGGCCTCATGCTTGATTTGTGAGGACGACTGTCCAAACATATTCTTCATGGAAGCCATGATCTCCCGAGCAGAGAGCATGATTCATGTTTCTTAGTCAAAACATCAGTCATGTTGGCTAAGATGTAGGCTTTGGCCTTCTCGTTTGCCTTGACCCCTTCTCATATGCATCCCAAACATTTCGAGCTGCATTAGGAGCAGGCACCGGAGGACAATCCTCCATTAAAACAAAACCCAGATCATCGTTGATTAGCTCAGTATTCACATTATTTTTCCAGCTTGTATAGTTCTCGCCAGCAAGTTTATCAGCACTTAGAAGGTTAGTTAATATGCTTGACATTTTGTTTGCTGAAACATGCAAATTATTTATATTAGTAGCACGCAAAAACCTCATTAAATCTAATCAAATTTTAGCAAAATCCTTTATGTACTTTATGTGACATATAATTTTGCAATGATGCTCCAATTGGTCAGGATGAAAACCACCTAAGGGAGGTCAGTCATCCCTTCATTGAATTGAGACATTCTCAACTAATTATCACACTAGGATAACTCTCAGCCCTATGACAATTAGTCACCATTTATTTGATCAAGAAATTATTAACTCTTCACAATTTCTCGTAAGTGTGACCCTTCATTTTAGACCCTAGAGTTCTGCCCCAACAAGCCAACCTAAAGAAAAAAACCGATTGGGGCAAACGCTAAAGTGATCCTATCATTTCTCGAGTTTTATTTTGATTTCATGCAAACACCTTCCTAAGGGGGACACAAGCAAACGGTGCCACGAGGCCGAACATGAAACCAAACAACAAACTAATGAAGGAGACTGCGGGATCACACGTCATTCTCCCACTCACCATAAACTTTCTCTCCATTCACCTTATTATTGACCAATGCAAACACCTTCCTACAGGGGACACAAGCAAATAAGTGCTATGAGGCCGAGCATAGATCTCACGATGTGAACTTTGGGGAGATACGTGAGAGAAAATTGACATATCATATATCTTTTTCTCCCACTAAATGTTTTACCTAGGGTTCATTACTTAGTTAAAATTTCGGCTAACAATTTTATCTAAGTCATTGTTAAAATTGGCCCAATATAACTCTTATATTACATAGTTTTAACAATACATAATTCAACTCATTAAACTCTTCAACAATTGAATTATTTATTGCATGCTTATAAAGTAATTTGTCTAATTCACCTTCCAAGTCGGTTCCCAGGTAGGGGTGATCCATTTCCGTCAGTTTCAATACCCCTTTCCTAGACAGAACTTTGTTTAGACAAAGGTTCTTTATGGAAACATTATTTTATAAATTTAATCTTTTATTAAGCCAATTAATTCCATTAATAGGTTATTGAAAGATTAACTAAATTTCTAACCACATTAGTAATTTATCTACAGAAGTCTATCTCAATTCATTTTAAACTATTTTTTTTTTAAAAAAATTAGACCTATGTTTGCATGCAATTCTTTATTATATGTTTTAGTTCTAATTCATTAATAATATAACATTTATATAATTAATAAATGAACGAAACCTATAACATACATCTAGTGCAACATTCAATTGAAAAATAACATTTATATTCTAAGTAATGTCATGCTCAATGCATCTTATTTTCATCAAGCATACTTAATATACTCTTATAATGTATGAGCATGCTTAACATTCATAGTTATTTATAATATAACTTTACATTAAGTATGATGCATGATTTTTAAAATAAACTATATGGCATACAATATGCAACATATATTTTAATTTAAAACATACATCACATGTACACATAAATTAAATAGCTAATTAGACCATATTTTGGCACCCCTAAATTAATTATATTGATATAACTAATTTATATTAAGATAATTAATTGAAATAAATGAATGAAAATAAAAAAATAAAAAAAAAGCAAAACTACTGCACGATCCACGTTCACACGTCCAGCGTGCATAGCGTCTCGATGCTTTGTGACAGCGTTGCGACGCTTGACCCCTTCGCCGCAACGTCTCGACGCCAAACCTTCTTTGTCGTAGTGTCTCGACCTCATATTGTAGCGTCTCGATGCTAGACCTTTATATGCCATAGCGTCTCGACCTCATATTGTAGCGTCTCGACGCCATGCCTTCTGTACTATAGCGTTGAGCATTGCGTCGCGACGCTGTGCTCAACGCTGCAGTGCAATGTGCTCTTCTCTGCTCTGTTTTTCACCCTTTTTGGTCCAATCTTGCTGTAAAATCTTCTGCAACTCTTGCCAAACTAAATAACCCAGACTTACAGACTCGATAGCAGGAATTAATATGCCCAAAAACGCAGGGGCCCTTTACATTTTGATCATATCAAAAGCAAAATCTAAGGTGCTAAAGTATGAAACATCCAACAACAAACCAACATTCACAATGCAGTAAAAAACACCAATCTATTCTCTGAATTTTAGATCCAAATTCAATATTGAAGGCATTACAACCGTTGGCTCTGATACCAATTGAAGGTATTGAATCCCCAACGGAAGCAATTGAACGCCAATGCATTCAATATTCAATTTGGAAAAGGATGCATTTAAGCCAAAATTACAGAGAAGAAAAAAAATAGTTTACCTTTGAAGAACTCCTTCTTCAATCATGATCAATTCCAAGCAATACGAACACCACCACTCGGTGAACTTGCTACACTCAACGATCAAGAAATACTGATTGTGGGATCTCTTGATTTTGGTGAGGAAAAATTGGCTGTGTGAGAGTTCTGTAAAAAGGAAGAAGAATAATCACACTCTGTGTTCTAAACACAGAGATTTTATCGTACCAATGAGAGAGAGAGTGTGGGGGCTAAAATCCCTCCCACGTTAAGACATTAACTCCCCATCACTGGAGAGTTAAATTTTTTTAATTTAATGATAATAAAAAAATAATCAATATAATTAATTAGTTATCTCATAATTAATTAACTATATAATATGCATATTAATCACATTAAATGCGTATCTCTCTCTTTTAACCTATGATTTCAATATGAATCCTATTCATATTAATTTTTTTTAACCTACAGTATTTATGTGAATCTCATTCATATAAACACGATTGAATCTTATTCAAAACTTAAATTCTCACATATTATATGGTTTAATTATAAATCATATTTATAATTAACTATATATTATACTGTATCAATATACATTATACTATATATGTTCTCTCAAAATAATTTGCACAATTCAAACTATTTCTAAAATATTATTTCTTGAATAATCCATAACGAGCTAGCAAGTGGATCTTATGGACCTATTAGTTTGAAGGTTCAATGATACGAGATTAATTAATTAAACTATTTAATTAATTTAATCAACATTCATTAACTACCGGTGACTCCACTAAAGACCGATAACTGCACTCTTCGCATTGTAGATATATTTTGTATCCATGGATTTAATCAATCAATAGTAAGTCGACCCTTCACAATTGCTTGTAATCACAGCTCGGTCAAATTACTGTTTTACCCCTATGCTACTTCTAACTTTTTAAGCACCACCGATACCTCTAATGAACAATATAGCCATAGTCCAACTATGAGCTAGACCCCTCTGTGGCCAGTGAGAGGGTGAGGGGCCTCATTGTTCAAGCCCCGGTATCAGTTCTTGAAGGAGCAATTCTAAATGTGTGAACTCTAATCTTGTACAGTTGAGTTCCCAACTCCCTGCTCAGACAAATCCTCAAAAAGGTAGGCTTATTGAGTCGGCGTATCTGGCCACTCTCACCGATACTAATCAAAGGATTGCCTTCACAGGCAGGAGTTCACAACTCACTCATAATTAAGGTCGAGTCACCTATGATCATCCTAGTGAAGGGTAAGTCTCTTTCAGCAATGGTGTTATACTGAGAGACGAATCACTTCACGGTCTAGTCTTATACATGTCTCACAGATATAGGATACTTCCACTCACATGTCTCCACATGAACGTTTAGGATCGAAATGTTTGTGACACTTTACAACACTTGTAACAATCACAAAGCGGACCGTATCTGTAGTGTCACTAGGATAAGGCACCCAACCTTATCCATATACTACAGACCATTTAGGTTATTACTTAGACATGATCACACCAATATGTCTCCACATACATGTTTAAGCTTTCATAAAATAACCGTGGATCTTAGTTTATTGGATTGAGTTTATGCACACCAAATGTCGAATAAAATAACTCTTATTTTATTAAAGAAATAATTTGAGTACATAAAATAAATAAATAATTACAAGACCGCAAGGTTTAGCGCATCAACCCCAACACTATGTAGATGATATGTTAATTGCCTCTACTGATAGATCAGAAATCGTGAACTTTTAATGAATGCTAAAATGTTTTTTTAATATGAAAGAATTAGGTGAAGCAAAGAGGATACTCGGTATGGATATTAAAAGAAATAGAGATCAAGGCACTCTATACCTCTTCCAAAATCCTACTCTTTTAAAATGCCAAAAAAAGATTTGGAATGGAAAATTGCAAACTTGTATGCATACCTGTAGCAGGACAGTTTATACTCTCCATGGAACAATTTCCAAGTGAGGATAAAGAAAAAAAAGAAATGAATTTTGTACTTTATGCCAATGCAGCAGGATGTCTGATGTATCTCGTGGTGTGCATGCGACCAGATCTTGCACGTGGTTTAAGTCTTGTTAGCAAATATATGGCCAATCCTAGAAAAGAACATTGGTCTGCAAAGTGGTTGCTGAGATACATCAAAGGATCACTAACAAAAGGACTATTGTACACCAGAATTGATGGGAATAAGACTAAGCTTCTAGGATTTATGGATGCAGACTATGCTGTTGATAGAGACAGACGGAGATCATTGAGAGGCTTGGTTTTTACATTAAATGGGAATACAATCAGTTAGAAGTCCACCCTCCCATATGTTGTTGCATTGTCAACCCCAGAAGTAGAATATATGGCAATGATTGAGGCCTTTAAGGAAGCTAAATGGCTGTAGGAATTAGTTGAAGAACTCATAGAAGATTTGAAAGATGAAGTAACTGTTTTCTGTGATAATCAGAGTGTAGTTTTTCTGTCCAAAAATCAAACCTATCACGAAAGAACAAAACACATAGATTTTTGTTATCACTTCATTAGAGACGTTATAAGTGAAAGAAAAATTAAATTGGAAAAGATTTCTACTATCGAGAATGCTGCAGATGCATTAACTTAGTCTCTTCGAGTTAGAAAACTTGAGAGTTGTCTTAAAACTCTTAAGATTGGTGATAAATGAATCTGTATCGTAATAGGCCAAGATCCACTGGAGTACAGATGACTGAACAGATCTCAATTAGCTCTCAATGTGAAGATTTCTTTGATAATTACTAAGTGAGCTTATTTGATTAAGTTAATTCACTTTCACTATGCCATAGAGGATACTCACTACTGATGTAAGAAGAAATAGACAGCTTAGCTGGTGACTTATGCCTACATGTATTCAGCTTAAGTCACAAGTCATTTTATTCATTTTTGAATTAGTTATTTCCTCAATAGTGTGAGTTTGTTAGGGTACAGTGAATTTAATTCCCCTTCTTCCTCGTGTTTTTTAGAGAGAAGGTGGGTGTGAGAGTGTGGATATTACTCTCTGATTTTCATCTGAGACTTGTGAGGCTGTATATTCAAAGAAGTGATTTCTCTGTGAGAGCTCAATGTATGTAACATTGTTATAGAGGTCGGGGTTTGATCGTTGAGTGATCTTTGTGAGTTGAGAGTTTATAGCTCTATTTTTGTAGCAGCTTGATTGTTGCTATTTGTTCTTGATGATTCTAGTGGATGACCTGCTAAAGTGGATGTAGATCAAAATCCACTAACAGTTCCTATGTACTTTCTCTCTACTCTTTTTGATTTATTTGATTGATTGCTTGAATTAATCTACAGATTAGATACAATACTTCTCTTGAAACTTTTATAAGTCTTTTATGTAAAGAACACACATGCTAGTAACAATCCTAAGTTAACTAAGTCATTGAAGTTAGTATTGTATCTTGGGATACTCATTCCCTTTTCTCAATTCTGTCCACAGTTTTTGCTATCAACATCTAAATACTTAGTATTAAAGTTACTTTGTGATAAAAATATTTAAGTAAATTATAAGACTAAAAAAATATGAAAAAATAATCAGGCACGTATGCACAAGCAAAAACTAAAAATCACATCAAATCAACCCTTAACTTCTGAATTTTGAAAAAAAAAAAAATCTTATTTGGCATAACTTTAGAAAAAAAGTATTTTTTAAATAAAATTATTATTTTTATGAGCATTTTTAAAAAATTTAACAATTTAAAATGTATTTAGTATAGTTTCTAGAATAATTTTAAAAAATCAAAAGTATTTTATTAAAAATTCTTAACAAATAAAATACACTTTAAAAAAATTAGATTAATTAAAAAGTTATTTTTGAAGAAACACAAGGGAGATGAATTATCCAAAAATGACTTTAAAGTGATTAATTGAAATTACTCAAAATATGTAGTGACAAAAAAAAAAACATATTTGCAATTAATAATATTGCTTTTAAATGTAGTGTAAATAAAATAAATTTATGATAAAAATATAAAATATAAATACTATATTTACAAATATTTCTTTATTAAAAAATGTTTAAATTAGAAGTTATGTCAAATGGACCTTAATTTTGAGAATACATAATGTTATCTCAATCCCATTAAAGACCAACGAAATTCTATAATACATTACAGAAGGCAATCACATATTTAGTACAAAATTGCAACCTTTCCAAAGATTAGAATATATTTGACTTGCAAAATGTGCACCGTCCTATCATATATCAAGACATCAATCCTTTCTTTAATTTAAAAAAGAAATTGAAGAGTTCATCAATGTAAAATTGTCCTTGTGAGGAATGGGCCAAACACGAAATTAAAATTCCTTACGAGTTGACAATGGGGATTGCATCTCTAATCTCTCTCCCCATGTTTTCATCTTCACTGTGACCAAAATACTCTTTGGCTAAGTAGAGAGAATCTAAGTTGTGTTATATATTAAAACTTGAAAGTGCTGAAAAACATCATTTCGATAAATTTAATGGAATATAATCTACAGATCTTATAATTATTAATATGATTGATGAACTAAGATGTGGACCCTTAAGATATAGTTAATACGACTAATAAGGTATTTAACAAAAATCATGTTTGAAATTATTAGAATCAAATTGCAAATGATTATAAGGTAGTATTTATGAAGGTAACTGTGGCTATTTTAAATGAGTCAGCTTAAAATTTATATTATTTTTAGTAAAAGTCTTGGAAACTGACGCAATTTTGAGACAAAGTCAATAACTAAATAGTCTAAATTTAACTATTACCTATCATAAAGGTAGTGTAAGATAAATGTGAGAGCACGACCACATCACATTGGAGAGTTCCATTGGCATTCAGTTCGTCTATCAAGATTCATATAGTGTTTTTCCTAATCTTAACTTTGAAAGAATAGTAATATATTTGGAAGACAAAGGTCTATTATATACTATCATTTCTTTAATTGACTATGATTTTGGTGCTTATGTACACTATTCATATTTATTTTGTATTGTACTTTATTTATATATATATATATATATAAGAAAAAGATTAGCATCGAAATATATAAACACTCATCAAAAAATTTTAACAAAAAATTCAAATATATAAACACTCAACAAAAAATTTTAACAAAAAATTCAAATATATAAATAAATTGATGATTCACCCTTGTTTGGGAAGGGGAATGGGAAGGACTGGGTGTGGGCCAAACTCTGCAAGTTTGATTTCAAATGTCATTCATGTTTCAGCCAAACCAAACAAAACCGAAGTGATTGATTTTTAACAAAATGAAAAGAACGAACACTAACACTGCCAGCTCCCTGTATCCCACTTGTTTCGTCAATCATTCATGCTCTGACGTCACCCATGACATCACGCTATTTCAGCCACCGTCCACGTGGCTCGATCTCGATCGCCAAATTCCTCATTCATCCCTCCCTCTCTATTAGTGCCACTAAAGAAAATTAGTTTTGAACTCTAATTTTTTACTATTTTACATTTTATGGGACTCTTTAATACACATGCCTACATAAATATGTTATTTAATTGTTAAAATAGAATAATAGTGTGGATTAAAACAGTTCTTTTATTAGGTTGAAAAAAATATTTTTTTACAAGAATATAAATAGGAGACTGTCCAAATTGAACGATAAGGAAACTCCATGAGAACCTCTCTTGTATTAGTTAATTTCTTTTGTTTCTTTTCTTGATCTGTACTAAAAAAAAGTTAAAAAAAATAAATATTTGAAACGTTTCGAGACAAGTTGAAATGAACCGGAAAAAACCAAGAATTAAAATGAGATTTAATAATTAAAAAAAGTTAAAATTTCAGTATAATCTAAAACTTTAACATTTTCCAAATTGATATACTTTGTGTATAATACAAATCCGCTTTTATTTTGGCTTATTTTTGTTCTTTTACTTTCAAAAAAATTTAATTTTATTACTTTATTCTCAACATTTGTTCATTTTAGTTACTTTGAAAATATTTATTTTGGTCTTTGTACTTTTAGAAAATGATCATTTTGATATATGCTTGCAAAATTCTAACACAAATTTTATTCATAACGAAAACCTTTTAATACAAAATTATTACTGCATTTCAAGAAATGTATTAGGTGTGTTTTTAGTCGAGCTGAGATTATGATTGAAAAAAAAAAAAGATAAAAAAAAGAAAATGATAAAACCAAAACAATCACTTTTTAAAGTATGGGAACTATAATTGACATTTCAAAAATATAGGAATGAAAATAGACATAAAACTAAAAATATAGGGATCAAGATGGATGTTTTAAAGTACAAAGAACAAAACGACTAAAAACTGAAGGTATGTAGACCAAAATAATGTCTTGAACGAAAAAGAAAACAGAAGAAAAAGAAAAGAATTATAATGTCTAATAACTTACTAAAAACTTATTTGATCTCATGTTTCGAGGGGGAAAGAGCTTGAAAAATGCGTATATTACTTCAAAATGCTAGTTTTACGATTGAGACCTTTAATTTTAAATCTTTACTGTTAAACTAAATGTAAAGTGACATGTCTTTTAAAGTGCTTATGGAAGACTAATTTTTTTTTTGAAAAAAAGAATTGTAGTGTCTAGTTAAAATGATAGAAAATGATTTTGTGATAAGACAATCCTAACTCTCAGCCCAAAAATCCAAGATTTTGTTGAAGCAAGAACCCTTGAATTAAAGAAATTAACACCTCCTTATGCAAAACTAATATCAACCAAGAGACAAGGCTAGAATTAGATTGCCTCTTAATATCAAAGATCTAGAAGCAAGATTTAGAAATCTTGTTCTAAATTGAGTCACTCCACAACCAAACTTGATCAAGGCTTAATTGAATGGCTAGATTGCATTCTTATCACAAGAATTGCAAGAAAAACTTAGAAATAACAAAACAAATTTCTAAGGTAAAGTCTCAAACTTGAGAATTATGTTTTCATTTATCATAATCATCATTTTGCAAGCTCAATTTTGTGGCTATCTATAGCCATCATACAAAAGAAACCCCCAACCAGTCAAATGCCCAAAAATTAGTTACAAAAGTAATGACATGATTGACATGTTTGGTAACTTCTATTCTTCATTATCTAGGCTTTAAAACTAACATTCCAAGGCTGAAAATACACTTGAGAGTTTATAAAACTAAAATACTAAAAATGGTTTTCAAAGTGGTTGCCAAACTCAAGTGTTATTAATGGCAGCTCCA